>JANRGW010007518.1:0-53572 GCA_024733675.1 Psilopsiagon aymara
GGTTTAGTGAGAGGTGTCCCTGCCCATGGCAGGGGGGTTGGAACTAAATGATCTTAAGGTCCTTTCCAACCCTAACTGTTCTATGATTCTATGATTCTATGAATTCAGGAAAGTGGTAGCTCATAGGAAGAATGAAAAAAATCATGGAGTAAGGATGACTATGGCATAACAGAAACCAGTGAGATGTGTGCAGGAAATGAGATGCAGTCAGTTTTTATATTTGGTTTGTAAATGGAGGATGGAAATGTTAGTCTCACAGAGGAGACAGAATGTTCCTTTTTCCCTTTATAGCCCATTCTTCCCTCAAAACACAGGAAGAAAGTGCTTAGAAGGAGAAAGAATTGTGGTTGTAAAGAAAGTGATTAGGCAAGAACAGGGCACTGAATTCAGCACAGAGGACTCCACTAAGCTCTTTGAAGTTATACAGACATAGGGTAGCAGCAGCGAATCAAACCCAAGCAGGGGTAGCCTTCTCAATATTGCAGTTTAACATATTTGTGCAGTTCCTACTGGTTCCAGATGGCAATTAGGTATTGGAACAGAGTAACAGGGCTTCTTCTTGTCCAGCAGAAACCAACTGAAGGATTTTAACGGGAACTTGTATTTCTATTGAAGTATGAATTCTGGCAATTAGAGCAACAGACCCATATTCTCTGCTAGCATAAATTGGCAACACTCTGATGGAGCTCCAACAATTCACAACAGCTGAGATTCTGACTTATTATAATAGCAATAACCACCTTCTTGTGCCAAAGAATTCAGTATTTCAGGGGTGGTAATGCTGTTGGCTGATCCACGGACAAGAAAAATGAGGAAGAGAAACTACAACTTGCAACAAAATACTGTCCCAAAGGTCAGTTTCTTGGAAGCAAATTAAACTTGCTTTCAAAAGGAATTCAAAGGCATGGACCAAAAGAAAGGACCTCTTCATCTGAACTTTCTGACTTGCTTTTGGTATTTCTTCAAAAGTAAAAGAAAAGTTAATATAAAAGCTAGTATCTTATTTTCTGATTTGTTCTGGTTCTTGTGCCACACCCTTCATTAGCAGGATCAGGTTGCTATCCAGTAGCACATTAAAGCTATATATCGTGTGGTTCTTGCCCTCTTTCTCCCTCTGAGAAGTTGTACACAGACTTGCCTTAAGAAAAAAGCACTTTTTTGATGTTTTATTATGTGTTTAGTAGAGAATTAAGGTTAGGGGAGTTTCTTTTGCACTTGGGAGTGAAGTTAAAGAGGTATGTGGGACTTTCTGGTGTAACAAGCATTCCTTCCAGTCTTAGACTGGTTTCCAAAAGATCTGTCCCTCACCAGTAAGTTAATTCAAAAAAGATGAAGATCCAGACATGGACTAAGCTATTCAGGATGCATGAGCTCAGGAGAAAATGCTCAGCTTTACAATGAGCACCCTAAATGCTGAGTCCTACCAGTTTCAATTGCACAAAGGTGATAGTCCCATAGGGAGTATCTTCACTGAAAATGGTGGCAGCGATTAGGTAAGGAATAAATCCACAAAACAACTTGTGGACCTTCTTGCTACTATTGGTACTTCAGTCTTCAAAACCCATGAATCTCCTCATTTCCAGAATGAAACTTCCCCTAATACTGAAAAGCTATCCCAGAACGATCCAAGTTGTGAATGGTGCTAAGCAGTCTGGCAGCAGTCTCACCCTTAAGCCTTATCAGTATGCGCAATTGGTCGTTACTTGCAAATAAAGGATGCTTTCAGATAGGTATCTGAATACATTCCTACTGAACTACATAATCATTTCACCCAAGAAATAGCAGGTTGAGAATACAAATCCTTTCTCAGGTGCTTGGAAGCCATGAATTGCAGAGAAGTTCTCAGACACTAGCCAAGAAGGCAATCTCAGATTCAAGGTCTCCTTCCACTGACTTTTTTGCATTGTCACTACAAACGTTAATTAATCTATACATGGAGACAGCGAAATAGTATCTGCCACTTACTAGATAGGGTACTTTTCAATGTGGGAAGAGTATCTTAACTAAAGCAGAATCTGTGATCCAGGTCTCAATGTGTGACTTAGACAGCAGATTATACAGTCATGTCCTCTCTCAATCACTGATATTTAATATTTTAAACGAATTTCAGCAGCCTTCTCCAGAAGAAAATACAGTATCCCACCTACAGATACCTTACAGAACACATCAAGGGCAGTCTGCTAGGAGTAAAGATCATTTCAGGCAAAGAGGTAATTATATGTCTTGTGCTTCAGGGAGCTATTTAAACTTCCTCTGGGAAGGAAGTAGAGGCTCTGCTGCTATCCCATATCGAGCCACATTCTGGAAGTGAGGGTCATTAAGGTAAACTCCCACCAGGGCAGGTTCAGGACTGAGCATCCTCACCTGACATGGGAGCCTGCATACCACATGCGTCCTTGGCAGGGGATTCAGCTGGATACCATATTATTCCCTGCTCAGGGGGGTAGCTTTTGTGAAACCTGGTGGTAAGCACCTGACTCCATCCAGGCACTTGAAGAGTTTCAGCCCTTAACAACAGACAGCTCATTTTCCTAGACAGCAAGTTACCCAGGTACATGATCATATCAAACTAGGACAAAAGTTGCAAGAGCTTGTCTTTTCCCAGTAATGGCATTATTTAATAGAATCATAGAATTACAGAACAGTCAGGGTTGGAAAGGACCTGAAAATTATCTAGTTCCACCCCGCTACCACGGGCAGGGACGCCTCACACTAGACCATGTTGCACAAGGCTCTGTCCAACCTGGCCTTGAACACTGTCAGTGATGGAGCATTCACAACTTCCCTGGGCAGCCTGTTCTGGTTCCTCCCCACCCTTCTTCCTTATATCTAACCTCTATCTCCTCAGTTCAAGTTTTAACCCATTACCCCTTGTGCTATCACTATAGTCCCCAATGAAGAGTCCCTCTCCGACACCCAGTAATAGACTTACTGCGCAAAATACAATAGCTGTTTTAAACAAGCAAAAACCTCTCTTATACCACAGAGGTGCACTCCCACTTAGTTTTCCAGCAAACATCCTGTCTATTGGGAATATTTCTGGTTTCCAAGGTCTTGTTTTTCCAGGATGGGAAGAAAAACCTTGAACATAACACTCACACAGCCAGATCCACCCTACTCCAGCAATGCATAGTATTCAGGATTCAAGTTTTAGGCTTTTTTACAGATTTGTATACAGCATTTTCTACTTTGTTTCCTATTCCTTACTCAATGGTTTTTAACATTCTACTTGTTTCTCTAGAGCTGCTAAACACTGAACCGTCATTTTCAATGAACTACCCACAAAAACTACCTGATCTCTTTTTGAGTGGTAATAACTAATCTAAAGCTCATAACTGAGTGTGTGCAATCAGGATTCCTCACCCCATGCATATTGCTTTGTATTTGTCTTTCATAAGCGCAGCTATTACACCATGATCATCTATCAACCCTACAAAGTCTCTGGCAGAATTTCTGCATATAACACTAAAATGTTTGAAAAGAAAAGCATTCTATTACTATTTTTTTATGCCTTTAATGTCCTGTTCCTTGCAATCTTTTTGGCTAGCTTTATTATGAGTTACTGTTTGACTTGCTAAAGTTTATGTTCTCTTCTATTTTCCTCACTGCTCCACATGACCTCCAGTGTTTGAAAGATTTCTTTTTACCCCAATTAGCTGTCCTTACTGTATTATACAGTAATGCTGCCTTTTTTGTGTGGTCCTTTACTGTCTGGTTTCTGAGGGTTTTTTGGATACACGATGTACAGTTACTCTGAGACTTTAATAGTGTGTATAAACATGGGCTCTGCGAATTTTTATTCTTTTGCTTGCTCCTTTTAAATTCCATTTTAACAAGAATTCTCATTTTTATGTACTTCCCCCTTACAAAATTACAATTTTGGCCATTCACTCCTAGGAATGTTGATTTCAAGTGCTTTATGGTCATTCTGAAAGAATGATCCTTCATTTTGAAGCAGGCCCCGTGCATTATTTAGGCCTAAATAAAAAATTGCTTCTCCCCACATGGATTAGGCTGCTAGTTGCTGCAGGAAGCAGTCATTTATGGTAATAAAGCTTTAGTCTTCTGCCACAGACCTAACTGCATATTTATTCTATAAGGATGCCTGAAGTGTTTCTGCAGGGTTTCCTGAGGAAATGGTGTGCAGCCATAGGGAGAGTCCCGTATGATATACAATGGTCTTATTTGTGCATTTCCCACTAGTTCACATGGCTGCTGCAATAGCAAATATCCCTTCTCTATGGTATGGGTTGTCACCTCTCCTCTCACTTGATTTCACTAATATCAGCAATTACTGAATTAACAACACTGAATTTTATGAGTCTCTGAAAGCAGAGACAAGCCCAAGTGCTTTGGCTTGAAGCTGTCTGGTTAGTGTTGTTTAACTCTCCAGTCCTACACTGTGACTTTCAGCTTGGATGGGTGGATGGGTGGGTGGGTGGATGGATGGATGAATGGATGGATGGATGGATGGATGGATGGATGGATGGATGGATGGATGGATGGATAGATGAATGGATGGATGGATGGATGGATGGATGGATGGATGGACGGACGGACGGATGGATGGATGGATGGATGGATGGATGTGCAACACACAGTATGTTTCTCCGTAACTGAGTAGTTTCTGCAGCCCACTATATCCTACCTATGAATTAATCCAGACTACTCTCACATCTCCAGGACTTCAGAGAGCAGCTTGTGAAGTGCTCAAGGTAAGGAACTTTTACTACCTTAACAGATTGACTTTTCCCTGAAGAACGTTTTAATCAAAATCAAAAGCAGGTTGTTTTTTCTCTAATGCCATTTTCATCCCATATTTATGACTAATACTGGTGGGGGAAAGAACATTTGTATTGCCTGATGTAGAGCAGACATCACAGAAATTAGTCTAAACAAAAGCACAGTGATGATATATTACTTCTTTTACTTGTTTGTGCTAACAGCAGTTATTAATTTTAAACCTAAACAGACAATATGCATATTCTTGGAGTCTGCTTTACTGCAGGCATTTTATTTGATGCACACAACTATTAAATTTGCAAATTGCTCAGAAACTACTGCCAAATAGCAATCAAGCAGCTGAAAGAACATGGCATATCCAATTGGGAGTCTGCAACAAAAAGGATGAATGTTTTCTCTGTTTGGATATATGTTTGAACTGTGAGGATACCAGCTCTGTGGAGACTCCTGCATCCCATTTGCAGAAGGGCTTGGAAAATGCATCTTGAAGTTTGGTGCCCAGGGGCTATAAAAAGTCAGTCTAGTTCAGCCTGGTTGATCCAATGGCTCGCCATACCAGCCTTTCATCTTTCAATATATGCACACTGCTACTGCTACTCTGCAGAGTCCTCTGGAAGTGTTCTTTGTAGAATTATTGAGGGACGGGGATTAGGAAGAAGAAGGGCAGTTCCTAGGAAGGGTTAGGTGCATCGCTGCATGATTACAGTGGCAGAAAAATACCATTTACCTTCTCTCAAGAAGCAGAGCAAGGAGGTATGTGCTGAACTCCTGGTTTGTCAATAACTGACCCAAAATCACAGGGATTTCTGCAAAATGAGCTCATACTTAATGTCTTTGGTAGGACTGCAGCCAATGCGCTTCCTCTGCCAGTTGTCACTAACTCGTTACAAGTGCTGGCTCAAGCCTGGGAAAATTAGCTGGACACAAGCTGTGGTAATGAAATATTGAAGCTGATTTATATGTCTTGGTGGCTTCTATACTGCACAGTTCTCTGGTACTGTCCTCTAGATTTAAAGATAGTCACTGGGCTATTATTTTTCACTTTGTCAACAATAATTTCAAACCTCTGGCAACTTTCAGAGATAAAATAGGTCAGTGTGATACAGCAGGACACAGGCCTGGTTCTGGCTTGGTGTAGGGAGACTATTCCAAGCTGGTCATGGAGCTTCTTGGCTTTCTGTCTAAGTTAACACGCAGTACCTGTTCTCCTCAGTTTATTCTGCTGATGCAATCTGGGAGGCAGCAATGACTGACTGGAAGGGGTAGCACACTGCCCAGGCAGGGCTCTACTTCAACTCAAATCATTGTGAAAAGAGATAGCTGGAAGGAAAGCAGAAAGGAAAGGGTGCTGATGAAGACCAGGAGTTTGACATCCTTTAGTGCACCCCTAGATATATATATATATATTTGAGCATATATACGAATACATGTGTAATCGTATATATAACCAGAAGTTTAGAAATGTGAGCTCATGTCTGGGGACTGGATTATTAGTAGTAACTTCCGGCTCCTGGAAGTAGCAACTTCTGGCTCTTGGGCTGAAATGGTTATCATGCCTTGAAGCATTTCTTGAAAATATTTCTTTTAAAAGTTAGAGCTTATCAACAGCACCATAGCACCAAGAGGCCCTAAAGGTCAGTGACTTCCAGCATAGGCATCATTTGGAAACTGCTAAATGGGCTCATTTTGGATTCATAGACTCATTTCTCTTGATCAGCAAATATTTGTGAATCAAAAAGACTAGAGTTTAAACTGGGCCAAAGGTATAGAGAACTATCTGAAAACTGTCAAGAAATCACATATATATCACATATATAATAAGCAGAGAATCTTCTTTTGCAACACCATATTCTTTGGAACTAATTAGGATAATCAAGCAAAAAAAACCCTCAGCAGCTTGCAGTTATAATTGTATTTATTATTTGGTGTTAATACTAACCTGTCCTATTAAATGGCCATATCAAGACATGTGCATGGTTAAAGTTAATCACAACTGGATTGTGATTTAACAACTGAATGAGTCATAACAATTAAATATCATTATTTTGTAATTTTCAAACACAATTCAGGCCTATTATAATTAAAATTCTAATAATTTTCCATAGATATGTGCCAAAGTATGGATATTAGTTAAATATTAATGGTTTCCTTCTGAGTTAGGATTTTATACCTAGGTTTGATGCTTGCATTCATTTCCCAGTGATGGGCTTCACAGTTCAAAAGGAAATCAGCAAAGACAGAAAAAACGAAGAGTGAAGAGGGCTGCCTGTGACTTTAATGCAGGTCTATGCTGACTCTCAGGTTAACATTCTACTCTCAGATCATCCTTGGTGCTTTTGTGCATAGCTTAAGAGGAAACCAAACATCAGAATCAGAGGTTCAGTTTCATGGGTCCAGATGGAGAGGTCTAAATAGTAAAGGGGGGGGGGGGGGGGGGGGGGTGGTGTTACTTCGAAAGCCAGTGGCAGCAGTTAGAAGGTACCCAAAATATTGTATCTGCACTGGGTGAGTTACACATGAGCAAAGCTCCAACACAGGCAAATGACCAAAGCTTTTGCATTTTCTTCATGAAAAAAGAACATACTTTCCAGCAATTTTTATACATCCCTCAGCAATATTCAAGGACTCTGAGGACTGGATGAGCTCAGCAGCCACAATGAAGACACCCACTAATGTGGGCAGATGAACAGGCCTGAGGCCATATAATTGCCATTCTCTTGCATCAGCTTAAGCACCTCGAGCCCAGTGTGGGAGTGCAGCAGTCAAAGCATTTGCTAAGCCAAGAGTTGTGTGGGTTGCACCAGAAGACCAAACTGTGGTCTGCCAGTGGCACAGCATCTCTGACTTAGACACACTCTGTCTCAAAAATTAGCAGCATGAAAGCTCTTTTACTTTAGAATAATATTAATGAAAAAAGAGATGCCAATAATGACCCACAGCTGTAGAGAGAAGAGGTGGGACAATCAAGATTTAGGTCAGTAAAATAAACACTGTTACCATGACAGACTAATCTCATCCAAGTAACTCGTCACTTGGCTTTTTTTCTTTTTCCTAACTTTTTGTAACCATGAGGAAAAATACCAACAGTTCTGTTTCACAGAGTTTGCAAACCACCTCCCTTCTGAACTCCCTCAACAAGGGAAAGACAGGGCATTCCCTCATCTCATTTGAGTAACAGGTTCTTTTCTGACAATAATCTTCTCTTCTTCGGTGGAAGTTTATTTGGGTTGAGGTGTCTCCCTGAAGGCAGTGTATTGCTCCCTGTGAAGCTCCTGGTAAGTCAGGGACAAGGAGCAGTCACAATGGCATGGACAGCACAAGCATTGGAGGAGCAGAGCTGGGTCATTAGAGATCTGTGTAGAAATCTGTAGTCCCTAAGGAGAGCTGAGCATCCTCAGCTTCTGATTCAGGATTAGTCTTATAATATTTTTAATGGGTATCCTTTCTATTGCAATGTATAGGTGTGCAATGACCCTTAAATGTCAGCATCTAACATTACATTAATTCACTCTTAATGAAATTAAAGAGGGCTCAGAGTGTTTCTTGACAAAAGGCTGTTCACTAGAATTGCACTTTTCATTAACTTCTTGGAGAGATGAAATAAAATGAACTTTTTGAAATATTTTGATATTGGATATACTGATTTTGCAAGCAGCAAATCCCTCTAGGTCAGACCCCAAATAAGGGCTTCTGATGATTAGGATATAAAATGAACTGTGAAATCCTATATGCACAATATCTCTTCCTAATGCAAATCAAATTTGCTGCCCTGCCAAGTAGTTTGATCCTACATAGCACAGAAGCAAGGTAGTCTGCAAGTAAAAGCTCATATTTTAAAGATGAAATGTTAGTGATTATACAGACTGGCTTTTCAAAGCTGGACACCTATGTATAAAGGTGTACAGACACAAAGTTGAAACTTACAATTGTCTCATTGTTTTCCAAGGGGAAAAGGAAAATACAGCCATGACCAGGATGTGCAAGAAAATAGGAGTGACATACAACTTTCCTTCTTGGTCTGACTTTTAGATACAAGCCCTGATTAAACTGGTTTGAAAGTCCAGATCTTGGGACCCATCATGAAAATCTACCACCTCAGTGTGCCAGGTGGACTGTAGCAAGAATGGGCTTCTGGATTTTAAAATACCTCTTTGCTCCATGAGATATTCAAGTGCTGCCTATGGCATTTGAAACCCTTACTGAGTGTGCTTGTTAGCATGTAAAAAATAGCTAATTAAAATCAAAACTCTCTTGATCACTTTCTAGGAAATGGACATAGACTGTTACAGAGAACACAGTATGATAAATCCACAACCACAGTACCTCTGCTGATGATCAGATAGAATGAGAGAGGAGTTTGGTGCCTAATATTAAAGGAGAGACTGTTTATGTTCATAGACTAGAGACACTGTACAACAGTTTTTCCGTGTAAAACTACAGCCTCAGATCACTGCCAAGGACAGCAAGACCTATTTTCATCTGGTGCCTAAATCCTGGTAACATATGCAAGGAGTAGCTCGGGGAAACTACAAGTTGCATATCCAGTTCTTCATAATTAAAACCCGCCTGAAGTTTCATGTAAATTAGAGCATATTTTAGCCATGAAAAACCATTGTTTTGGTGACTAGCTATGATAACCAGACAGGGACTGCTAAGGAAATGGACAAAGAAAAGAACACTAGCAAGAAATACGATTTTAGGTTTTTTACTAAACCAAACGTACCTTTACAGGAAATAATTATTGTGATATTATTTAAAGGGTGGGGAAAAATTTTGCCAATGTTTGTCAATGGCCTCATTTGCTTTATACAGCAGAGATGGCATTTCAACTGGTCACAGACATTCTCATTTCCACTGTAGTCCTTTGTGGGCAAATGTTTTCTTTCTTCAGAAGGAAATGTTTTCTTTCTTCAGTGCAAACACTCCCAGAACAAGTGCTTGCCATCAGTAAGAAGCTGCCTCCTGTTCTCATTTCCCCATTACCCATTGTATACTAAGGGGAGCAAAAAAGAATACTCAAAATGCCTTCTTGCCATTGCTAGTAACCACTTGAAGTAAATGCGTATGAATGCCCTCATAAGTGGGCATTCATTTGCTGCTTTACAAGTATAAAGAGTATTTTTTTAATGACTCCTTGCTCATCTCTCTGCTTAACTATAAATTGGATTTATTTGTGTTAATTTTCTTTTTGTAAAGCAGAAGTATGAGAGAAAACATAGGTGCGGACTGTATGTCTCAATGCACATGTACCTACATAGCTCCCTTTCTGTGAGTTGTGCCAATGTTTTGGCACAAAGGACATGACTTCAGGGATTCCTCTTTTGCCTATTCAGACCAGCTCCAGTTAACTCCCAGTTTTTTTGATCTCTTTCTAGTTTGAAAACAAAGGAAAACAGGAAAAACAGTGGTATAAGGCACAACAAGGGATTCAACATACCTTTACTATGCTCAATGACTTCATCCAACCTCTTTCTCATGTCAGGTGACATACCTGTGCAAGGTGTTCACTGAACTCACAAAACACATGTTGGTTGTATTTTGGTTAATAAATTGTTGTTTTTTTCTCCTAAGCCAGTGACACTTAGAATAAAAAGCCATAGACTTGAGGCTGTAGCACGTACCCAGCTTTACTCTTGCTGAGCAGAAGAAAATAGTTGCCTGTAAAGAAGTTTCTCCTTCCTTTTATTCTGGGAGTCGTTTGCAAATCTGCCATATTTTTTAGGTACTCCTGTGAAATTATTAGGTTAATAATTTTTAGCCTGCAGATTTTCAATAACCAGTAAGCAAAACTTGAATTTGCCTTGATAAATTCTATTCTTAGAATCACCTTTCTGGTGAAATGCCTGAAATTAAGAATTCAGGAATTCATCTCTGGTAATATCTTTTAAAATTTGCTTACAAAAGTAGCTTCTATGAGTTTCATTGTCTGAGAACAAATTGTTTGAAGAGAATCATAACAGATGTGCTTAAAAATGTGAACAAATAGTCATAGACTTCTGCCTTGTCCTTCTTTCCTAGGTGGTGGCTAGCTCTCCTTCCTCATAGAGGAGCAGCACTGGGAACCTGCTGATTCTCTTTTCACAGTTCTCGGGTACATAATTTGACATATAGGTAAGAAAAATTGTGTGAAATATTGTAACATTGTCAGTCATCAGGAAACCTGAAAAGAGATACTGAGACGGAGCTGTGAAAAGTGGCAATCTTGAAGCAGTACATTTTCATGTGATAGATAGAGCTGTAGGATGCAGGTCATCACAGCTTGCGAGGGGCAACCTTTGTGTTACTGATATCCCCAGGGCTGCAAAGGCTGAGTGCCACACTGGAGAACCAACGGGCAATTTGCTAATGCAGCAATCTGAAAACAAGAAGAAGCAGCATGAATGTGAGGGCCAAAAAGCAACACCCAGTATATGTATTATACAGCTATATTGTCCCTCTCATTGTTTGTTCTAGTAGCTTAGAGAGGATATTTCTAAAAATCAATCTTTTTCTACACAAATGTAAAAAAAACATAGTGAGATTTTAAATTGGAGAAATTTACTACTGAAAACTAACACTGTCACGTGTTAAATTGCTGTTGTTTGATCAGTAATACTGCACTGATTTCAAAGCTATGGCTTTCTCTGGTATTTTACATGCACTAGAAACTATTAAAAACTGAAAGAGGCAAACAGTACCGTGTCCAAAAGCACCTTCCGGTTTCAAGACCAGCCCTAAGAAACCTTCCGTTGTTTCCTTTGCTGTACTATAACTTCAAAATCTCAAAATGGGAGGTACGTTCCAAAGTCTTCCCTGCTGAACATGTGACTCATGAAGTTGGCTTAAAAATAAAAAGAAATGAAATAAAATAAAATGAAATTAATCATACATTTAATTTTTAATAAAGTTCTACTGAAAGTTTATTAATATCATGCTTTTGATTTCTTTTTAAGTTTCCTTTTCACATTTGAGGGTTTTGTTGATGTATTCCATTTTGTTACCCTTAGAGTAAATTGCTTTGATTTTTTTTCCTTTCCAAATAACTTTTCATTTTAATTCCAGCATGAAATAAAAAATTATTACATTTTAAATATGTTTTTTCAAACTGAAAGCTTTTTAGTTAATGTACTGTTTTCTTAGTATTTTCCTTTGCAGAGAATATAGACATTGTCTGATTTGACATGAAGCTAAATTTGGGGGAAACATTTGGGAACGAAATTAATTGTCCTCCAGACAGTTTTACTGTCCAGGCTAGTCTGGACTGTCACCACATATGGTGATGCCAAGAGGTTCTGTGGCTTTTTGCTCTGAAAGTATTGTTTCTGTATTGCACTTCAGCCTTCCACCTACGCTGTCCCTGCTATTGCTCGCTTCAATTTCTTCTGTACTCAATCACTATATGAGTATGGAATTAAGATAATAGGAATAATTGCCCTTTTTTAATAACACTTCATGTGTTTATGAGCAATCATACACATAAGGGTGATTTTCCAACTCATTTCTCGTTTTTGTTGTTCTCTTCTGAGTTCTCCAATTAGTATGTATTTCTTTTTTTAATGTGGTGTTCTCAACAGCATGCAGTGCTCCAACTGAGGCTTATCAAGTGAAGTAGAGCAGAATAATTACCTCATTTCTTTTACGCGTGACATTCTTATTAATGTGACTCAGAGCAGAGCATTTGCCTTGTTTTGCCACAGTGTTGCATTGTTGATTCATATTCAAATAATTAGTCACTGTAAATCCACATGCTGCTCTGTAAATCCATGTACTAGCACAGGCTATTCCTCAGCTGCCAATGGGAGCTGGCAAGAGCTGCACTCGGGGTGCCAGGCGCTGTTCAAAAAAGAGGTATGCAATGCTTCTTCCTAGCCAGACTGCCAACTTCTGCACTCATATATGATTACTAGCTTGGAAAATTTACAGAATTTTAAGTAAATCCCAGTTGTGACTGATTTTAAACTGGGGTCTCATCACTTCACACATATCTTCCAAAAATGAAGATTCAACCCTGGAAAAAGTAGGAAGAAGCACTAGAATAATAAAACTGTCCTTGTCCCAAGACAAATATTACTGAAGCCATTGTAACAATAATCATTAAAAAAAAAGGAATAATTTCTATTGTTTTTCCAATACTGTCCCAGAGTCCAAATCAAGGCCATGAGCTGTGCCAATGCAAATAAATGTGTATGAAAGGACTGTGGTAATATTGGGTATCTGAGAGATATCTCAAGAGAGCTCTCTCTCATGAAGTCTCAGGGATCGTTGGCATCATGGCTATAGCTCTGTTTCTGGCACTGGCACTGTCTTCCTATACTAGAAAAAGGTATTTTTTTTGTTCCTAGGTGGATCACAGAACATAATTTTCTTCACATGGGCAAGAATTCTGCTATAAGTCTCCTATAAATGTCTTTAAATGGTAGTAGGGAGTTTATGGCTCTCACTGCATTGTGAAATGTTTGCCAGGAGATCATCCTCCTTCATGAGAGGCTGCAAAGCTGCTGCTTCCCAAGAATGTGCCACATGTAAGAAGAATAGTCCCACAGATACATTGATCAATGCACAGTTTTCTTCCAAAATGAGCCTGGGGCTTCCGAGAATGAAAAGCTTGTATCTCTGTGGCTTTTGACAGTTGGCATTTAATACACCTGGTTGCCCTGGCAGTATCTTTGGCAAGGTGATTTTGCCATTCACCCATATAAGTATGTTTTCTATTTTCGCCCTAAAGGCTAGGGTTTGATTTCATTGCTTGAGAATGACATTAAAAGACAGAAATTAGGACTGTGTTTCTTCGCTGTCCCAGGAAGGTTGCTGTTTCCCCGGGAGTGATGGTAGTAGAGGCACACTAAGGTCTGTTATGCAGGCTCACCTCCAAAAAGAGATGAGATTAAATAATTGGTCTTCATGTTGCCCAGCTTCTCAGCTCCTTCTAGGGTAGTATTATCCATAGAAAAGACAGGAAATGTGACCACTATGGTCACTGTCCCCTCACCTGAAAAGGAGCAGTCCTGAGCAAGTGGATTGTGGGAATTTGGCCACCAAACCATTTGGGAATGGTTTGAAGTAATGGCTTGAACTTGGATCTCCTGCATCCCAGGTGAGTGCCCTAAGAAGAAGGCAGTTATTTTCCTTCTCCTACTGCTCTGATATATACTTCATTATTTCTATTAAAGTGAAGCAGCTCTAGCAAAATAAACTGAGCCTACAAGCCTAGAATGCGGAAACCAGGAAAGGAAGCCTTCTCCCAGACAGACATCACAGGAAAACAAAATCATCGAATGGTTTGGGTTGGAAGAAACCTTAAAGACCATCTAGTTGCAACCCCCTTGCCATGGGCAGGGACACCCTTCACTAGAGAGATTGCTCAAAGCCCCATCCAACCTGGCTTTGAATACTGCCAGGGATGGAGCAGCCACAGCTTCATCTTCTCTGGGCAGCCTGTGCCAGGGCCTCACCACCCTCATAGGGAAGAACTTCATCTTAATGTCTCATCTAAATCTCCCTTCGGTCAGGTTAAAGCCATTCCCCCTTATCCTGTCCCTGCAGACCATTGTCTAAAGCCTCTGTCCATGTTTCTTGTTGACCCCTTTAGGTACTGGAAACTGCTCTAAGGTGTCCGCGGAGCCTTCCTTTCTCCAGGCTGAACAAACCCAGCTCTCTCAGCCTGTCTCTCATAGACTCTGGACTTGCTCCACATCCCTCCTGTGTTGTTGCCCTCAAGAGCTGGATGCAGGAGTGCAGGTGAGGATCTCATGAGAGCAGAGGAGGGAGAATCCCCTCCCTTGGCCTGCTGACCATGCTTCTTTCTATGCAGCCCAAGATGCAGCTGGTTTCTGGGCTGCAAGCACACATGGATGGCTCAAGTTGAGCTTTTTATCAACTGACACCCCCAAGTCCTTCTCCACAGAGCTGTTCTCAATACGGTCTCCCTCACCCTGTATTTGTGCTGGAGGTTGTCTTTACCCAATTGCAACACCTTGCCCTTGGCCTTGTTGAACTTCCTGAGGTTGGCACTGGCCATCTCTCAAGCCTCTCCAGGTTCCTCTGGATCCCATTCCTTCCCTCCAGAGCGTTGACAGCACCACACAGCTTGGTGTCATTGGAAAACTTGCTGAGGGCACACTCAATCTCACTGTCCCTGTCACCAGAAAAGTTATTCAAGTGCACTGGTCCCAGTACCAGCCCCTGAGGAACACCACTCATCACATGGCCTCATATACCTCTTCCAAGAAGAGCTGTATAGTCAGTATGAGTATTAATTCTGTTTAAGCTTCTCCCTGGTTCTTATACAAAAATAACAAAACCCTTTTATTTCCCAAGGAATATTGCTTATTTTGCCAATAATGCCTCTGAGAGCCTCAGTGACACATGTACTTATACAGTTAGTATAGCTAATCTAAGACATTCAAAACCAGTTCAAAATCTCCCCTCAAACAAGGGATTGCGTTTAAAAATGGAGTCTGAGCGCAGAGTACTTCATTTTGCTGTTTAGGAAATTCTAAAGGATTTCTGTTTCTCTTTGCCTCTTCTTCTAAAATTGAAAGTTGAAGTACTTACTTACAGTATGGTGTGATCTCAGGAAGTGAGGCTTGGGAAAAATGAAAACCATTGTGCCATTATGTCTTCATTTGGCAATAACATAAACTGGGATTTTCACAGACACTTGAAGAAATAGGAGGGGCAATGTCTATTGAGTCACGCTGGAAAATACTAAGTACTTCAGATTCCTTTCAAAATCCTGGACATGAAGTATTTTACCTCTGCAAAGTTAACTGATTTACTAGGAAGTATAATATCAATTGTACCATCTGCTATGTCTGGATTCCTAAACTCTCTGAATGCAGGATACAATAGTAAGAAACATAACCCAGACCCAAATCAGAAGAATTTGAGTTGTTATGAGTTTGGGTCAGTAGCCATGATGTGTCTTATGACAGGAGAGAAGAAAAAGGCAAACACTGGTTAAATACATTAGAAAGTGGGTTTAGACTCCTCCTGAGATTGCGAATCCCAGTGGGAGCACTGTTGATCTGAAGATCACAGAGAGATAGGACCAGGTCACGTGCTGATGCAAATGAGCATAGTTTTCTTGACATCAGTGGACTTGCAGTGATTGATTCCAGATGAAGTGATGAGATGATTCGGTTGTGCTGTGCCCTCCTGAAAAGCTGTTGAGAGATGCAGTGAGATCAGTACAGGAATATCCTCACCAGGGGCAAACACACAGTGCAACAGTGTCCCCTTTAAACAGACATGGAAAGGAAAAGAGCAGCAGTATCTCTCCCTGTGGTTGCAGAGAAACAGACTTCGGGGGAAAGGACAAAAAACAGTGATGTGCTCAGCGATCAGGAGTTTGGAAGGAAGGCAATAAAGCAGTGTTACATGACAGAGGCAGAAAGAAAAACAGCAAATTATGTTAGAGCTTGTAGGTTTTCACTGCCATCTTCAGAAACCCCTGGTGTGTACTTGTTTTTACTCATCTTTAGATGAGCATTGAGCTTTGATTCCACAAGGGCTCTAATGAGCTTGCCTGGGAAGGAGCAAAGATGGTTTGCTGTAAATGCAGACAGCTGCAACAGCAGCACAACCAAGTCAGCTTCAATAACTAGCTAAATCCAGCAGTGCCTATAGATTAGCAATAGTCTCTTGGTGTCCAGCATGGGCTGTAGCACTGGGTCTAGACACTGAGCAAAAATTCAGGCAGCTGTTTTGAGGTGGACTTCATGGTGTTGTGGCTGGTGAGATAGCTAAGCTAATATACTGATGCTCCCTCAAGTGTTTTTCACCTTAGCACTAAAGATAGACCTACGCATGACTGCAGATACTCATCAGTGGTTCGGGAGCCATCTAAAATATTTAAAAGTTTGGTAATGCGCACCCTTTGGAAATAAAAGTAAAAGGCCCTAAAATTGGCTCTGAAAGACCCCAAAACACTTTAGTGAATTTAATCACTCCTTATCTGAAACAGCAGTATTAAAATGGAAAGATACATGAATCCTTAAGTCTTCTTCATAGACTCAATAAAACCTGAACATACAATTTTTTCTTCAGGTGTTTTTTTGTTTGTTGTTTTGTTTTAGGGTAGTTTTGGCTGTTGGTTTTTTTTTTCTTAGAGCTTTATTTACAATATTTAAAGGCATTGTAGAGCTTTCACCATTGAATTGATTTCTTTATAGGGAGCTGCAAACCCTCTGTAACTACTACTCTGGCATTAGCCCACAAGTTTTGCCCATCAAAAGAAAACATAGAAAGCTGTTTTCAGAGTAACTCATTTTGCTAATACTGAAACAATTGACTAGTAAACTATGCAATTAAAGCTATATTAACTAGGATATTTTATCTCACTCTTATTTTCAAGAGTCAACAACCCAAGTACAAGGAGACTAGTGACTTAAAATATAGCCTTCTCTGTACAACTGATGGAGTTTTGTTCCTGGGCTATCTCCTCCTCAATTCATTCGGCGTGAATGGCAGATTCCTACATCGTGTCAAGTTTCAGATCACCATAGAAACAAACTAGGAGGCAGTTTCATTAATCATTTAGAGCACAAGGAGTCTAGGTCAGTCTGATTGCAGCATATAGAGTATCATCCTAGCGCCACATGGGACTCAGTTGATTTGAATTAAAAAAGATTAAGCTGCCCCTAGGACGCTCAGCATCATCAGTTTAAGTTCTCATGTAACAGTGGTCTCTGGAGCCACATGGATTAGGAGACTGAAGCTATGCATTTATTTTTCAGGGCTCAGTGAAACATTAGATGAGTGCAGGTGTCTGAGGGGAAAAAAGGACAAAGATCACATATAGTTTTTTAGACTTGTTGCTGTTCTTTTGAAACTGGAAACAATAACTCAGTTTTATTTCTCCAGTGACAGTTACCACTCTTTTTTAGCCATGCAATGGTACATCTGTTTCCCAATGTTTACAATTTAGATTTATAAAAATCTCATACTATGAACACTAATTTTAGTCCAGAGCTGCAGGTTGGGCATAGAACAGTTTACATTAATGCTGACTTTTTTCTTTCCTGATGGGGTAAAAAATGCGTGAAATAAATACTGGTGGCATTTTGGTTTTGCTTGAATGAAGATTTATTACTCCCAGGAAACTGACTTACAGGCAGCTACAAATCAACTTGACTATGAAATAGTTGTATATGTACACCACAAAATGAGCCCCCCCTTCCAAAGTACTCACCTTATTTATGGGTCTTTCAGTACTTCAAAGACCTTCAGTAACTTAGTCCAGACTGGTTTATTGCTTCATAGAACTAAGATATTTTGAGGGGAAAGTTGTAGGTTACAGTATATTAGGACTCTCTCTCTTGGGAGGCTGAGAATCCCATGATGCTATATGAACTGTTGATCTAAAGCTTATTATAGCATGACTTCCTATAGCATAATTCTTAAATCTTTTAAGTTATACAGTACTGCCTTTAATCCCAGGCGCTAAACCTTAAAGCAGAACTAGCTTTCCAAGATTCAGAATACCATCTGTGAGCAGATGTAATTGCATTTGGTTAAAATACAGTTCACTTGCACAGGTTGTGTATGACCTACTTCAAATGAGTTGTTTGAATCTTCAACAAAAGTTTTACATAGAAAAATTGGGGAGCAAATTTACACATCACAGTATTCCTCATGGAGAGATAAGAAGTCCTGTGGGCTGAGGTTCTCCACTTTGCCCTTGCCTTGCCAGCTACCTGGCCTATGACAGTACCATCTATAGTGAAGCCTCCTGTTACAGCACATCTAGGAGTGCGCAGACCAAGTCAATATTCTTTTGCTGATGCACTGTCATTTTTAAATATATCATTCGAGGGATTTCCAGGGAAGAAATGTCATTATGCTCAAGAAGCATTTTTAATTTTCCCTAGCACAGTGCAAATAGACTGATTACAGGAAGGGAAAAGTGAGTATTATACCCACTTTAAAGAAGTGGAAGTTGATATGGAGTCACACTGAGCAAGGTGCTTTGGCCCATGATAAAGCATATGGACCAGGATTGTGGAGCTCCTATTCTCCTGCCCAGTGCTCAGCCCAGACTCTCCTATTTACAGCTTTCTGTCAAATGGCCTTAAGAAGATAGAGAATGCAGGAATTAGAGTGTACACAAACAGCTCTGATGGGAGACACAAAACAGCTCATGTTAGCTAATATTTATTGAGAGCTAGTAATGTGCTGGTTGCCATGCAAACTGAAAACAAAACAAAGTCCCTAAACTGTGACATTTATATGGTCTGCTTCAAAGGTTGCCATCCAGCCATTTCCAGCCAGGCTAGAGAGCTTTGCCATGCCCTGGCTATCTGTGCAACCATTGAATTTGCTAGTGCTATGAGTGATAGCTGTGACACCTCACCAGCAGCAGTGGCGGAGATCAGGCTGTAGGTTGGTTGAGCTTCAGCAGACCCCCAGGTGAGTGGCAGCTACCATAACTACACATAAGTGCTCTACTGCCCTAGACTGACCAGGTATCTTCAACCAGCCTGGACATCTGCAGTCAGCCCCAGGCAAAGCCTGGCAGCAACAGTCCTTGCACTTGTGCCTTTTCTTCAAAGCCACTGAGCAAAGAGCCTATCCTTGACATAATGCAATGCTGAGCCAGCTGTGTGGGACTGGCCACAATCTCCTCCACCTCAGCAGGTACTGCTGTGTTTCAGCTGCCCATTTCAGTTGCGTTTTTGATTTGCTATTACTTCTCCTTAACTTCTTTTTCTTAAACTCTAGCACAAGCATCTTTTCCTGTAATCACCGTTACAGCTCACAGTGCCCCAGGGTTAGAATATGGAGCCCTTTCCTGTGGCTTTCATGAAGGGCCTCCAGACCTGGTGGGCTCGAGGCTGCAGCTGCACTGTTGCAGCAGCCAAACATAGCCTTCTGTGCTCAGAAATGGGGGGCTAGCTCAGACACATCAGAGATTGTCTCTAAAGGGAACTCAGCTGCTGCTGCTGGTTGTTATGAGTCATGTTTTGGATGAGCAACTTTACAGACATCTTTTTTCTGCTCTTCATCTCTGTGGTCAGTGGTGATTTTAAGGCCAAAGCCTACCTGCTCAGCTCTATAAACAGTTTATAAAAAGTGCCACGGAGCTGAAAAGGAGAGAATTTCCTCTTTCTGCTGACCACACATCTTCCCACAGGTCCTGGCAGACCTGCAAAGCTGCAGCTTTGCTCCTGGGCTCCGGCCAACTGGAGAGGGACTTGGCAAGTTTGCTGTGGCAAAGGAGCCCGTGAGGGGTCCCTGACTTCTACTGCTACCCAAAGCCACCAGAGAAAACAGTTTATGCATACCTTTCTAGCCAAGTAGATGTGGCAGTGTTGGGTTTTAATAACCATGTAGCAAAATCAATCGCCCTACATGCATGGGCATGTGTTGCCTTACAGCTAGTCTCCAGAACACTTTTTGGCACAAAACACCAAAAAAAAGTTTCACATTCTCTCTGCTATATAAACTTAACATAAAACATTTCTGACTCATTACATTGGCTGACTTTTGTCTTACTTTCCCGCTTTAACAGTAATGGTAAAAATAGTTATGTTCGTTTTTCATTGCACATGGAGCAGAGCAGAGGTAACCAGGAAGTTATCTGAATTCCTGCGCAAGGATCATCTTCCAAACTGTATGCTTGTCAGGCATAGCCAACGCTTACATAAGCAATAATTTAAAGATGCTGAGGTGCCAAAAAGGATCTGAATCATTCTGTCAATCCTTTTCTCATTCAGCTATTGACCCATAGCTCTGTTTGATTTGGGAAGCCTGCGGTCAGAACGAAAAGCGTCATTTTTCTTTTAAGCCAAACATATTTGACTGAGAAAAAGTGAGCTAATAAAGATGGGAGGCAAGTTTTAATGTCACTTTTTATAGTGCAGCAATTTGTCTAATCAAATTGGTTCAGAATATGATTACAAGCGATGCATACGCATTGCACAGGTAGAAATACATTTGGGAGAGAAAATACGCCTTTCTCTTCCATGTTCAGCATATGCAAACACGTATACAAGAGGAAGGTCTAAACCCTACCAGTGATCACAATCTCTTCTCAGTGGAGGAATAACTGAATTGTTTGGAAATTTCTGGTGACAAAAGTACTAATTTGAACTTAGGTGGATACAGTTCACCCAATTTAATAATTTGGGCTTACAGAAAACATGGTTATACACAGTCCATACACTAATCACTGCAAAACTCTTGCTTCTTTTCCATAGCCCTCTGGTAGTTGCTGATAGCAAGCAGAGATTTACTGAAGGAATTAAAGAAGCTTCATTCCTCCCACCATCAACAGCTGTTTGGCCCTGTGGTCTTCCTGGGTAGGGCAGAACTGCACTGATCTGTGGCATGCATGAGTCACTGGAAAGTAATAAAAACCTGGGGCTAGAAAAGACCTCAGGAAGGCAACCAGCTGATAGTGGAAGAGCTAGAGCAAGTCATGTAAGATAAAAACATCAGTAGTTGAAGGACACATCTGAGGAAGTGGCTGGGTAAGTCTTGGATGCTATACGCGCCAGGACTCCTGCTACTTCCACACGTAGTGTGGAGCCCTGTATAATGCCCATGACTAAAGCTCTTTCCAGAGTTCTGCAGGTGATGCATGAGAGTGATACACAAGAAATGCCCACCTCTAGACTTGTGACCCAGCTGTAAGCAGATCAAGCTGCTCAGGAAACTTGTGAGCTCCACAGTTTTTCCAGTGACTGATTTTGTCATTACTATTTCGCGATAACTAAGGTCCAGAACCAAAATACAGACATCTTTTGTCATTCTGAATATTTTGCAAATCTACATTCATCCATTCTGGGATTAAGTCCATACCTCGGTTCCAAATTGTAGGTATTATATGTGCATTTCTGCTTCATTAAGGGGAAGCGTATTTGGGTAGCTGTCATGTAGTGCCTGGAATGTGATGAAAACAAGAGGTCCTGGCTGCCTGCTGCTGAGGAACTCCCAAGGCACTTTTCACAGGAGCAGGGGTGTTAACCCTGATATCCTGGTCAAATTCCAACATGGCTAATTATATCCCACTTACCTAAAATTCTGCCATACTTTCTCTGCTTGCTGCAAGGACTTGCTGCATGCAGCAGGCTCTCCTCTGGTCCCTTTAAAGTTTATTGCCATCCACATTAGAGGCAGTTGTATTTAGGTAATAGCTGCAGTCACTTATCAGTTTGTAAAACTTCCTGACCAATGCAGGACTGTTGAATGAATACTGCAGTTATTACTACATATGCTTTGAAGCAAAAAAGGCCAAAAGCATCTGTGAAAGGAAGAGTAAATATACTAGAAGGTTGCAAATGCAGTTAATGGCAGTTAGTCTTGAGCAATGGCACTGACTACAGCAACACTATCCATCATGCTCCTTTATTCGGCCTTTTGCTGGAAGTAGATAAAAGAAGGTGGGGAAAAAGGACTGAACAAAAGTGAAAGAGAAGAGGAACACAGGTGAATATCTCTTGGAGACACCATCAAGGAGCCCACAGGAGAGAGAGAGGGGACTGTGCTTTCTAAGTCAAAGACAGAATAACTTCATACGGACTACTGACATTGTTCATGTCAATACAGTAAAGCAAGTATAGTAAGTGAATCCCCTTGAGGCTTTCAGGACTATTTCTTTTGTATACTTATTAAGAGATTTTTATAGCTGTGTAAAACTACAGTGAGATTGAACAGTGGGGAAAAAAAATGTACTTAAAATTTTGACTGAGGAATAAAATACAAAAGACAACTTCAAAGTTGCAATATTGGATCCTGTTCTTTGTTTGGAAGGTGTGTGTGGTACATAATACAATAGAAATGGCTGCAAGATAATCCCAGTGAGACTTTTTGCATCTTATTTAGAAATAAGTATTTCCAGAAGGAAAACAAACTAAGTTAATGCATCTCTGACACTTCTTCTACTAGAACCTCATCTATCTCACTATCTTTTCAGTATTGGCAGCCACCAAAATATCACTGAAATGAGAGGTACACCAAGAAGTGCCCAGACCAAATAGAAGAGTTAATTTCCATGTCGTGGAAACCATTCTTATTGTTTTCATGCTCTCTTTCCACAAAAATGGTCATAAATATCTGCCTATTCTGAGAGTCCACAGAGCAACCTCCTCACAGCTCATATCATATGGCACCCCTGCCTTCAAGGTTCTTTTCTCTCTGACACACATGTACTCATATGTGTGCATATATGAGTATGCACACGTATTAGATCACTGGCAAGACAGTGAATCAGTTATCCAGCAGAATGATTTGAGTTTTCCTGTAATACTTAGCTGAGGAGATGGCAATGGGAAGTGCATTCGATAAATTAACCATGTGGGTGTGCACTCAAGGGTATGTACATGAAAGGTTATTCTCGTTCCTGTTTTCAGAAGACAGGTGCTTCTATCACAGCTAGCAACCTTCAAAAATGAGAATAAGAGCACAGAGACTTAAATGCCTCTTCCTGTCTCCTGTGTCTCCCAAACAGGATGAGGCCACATTAATGGAGTATCACAAAGTGAACAAGATGACCTAGCAGATGCTACCAGGATGTACTGTACTTTTCCTAACATAAATAAAGCCTGTCATCTTCAGCAGGATGAACAAACCCCACAAATTGTTTAGAACATAATAAGACGCGGTGTTACAGAGTTCCAAATTGTGATGTAATTCCATATTCTCTCCCATGCCATTAGCTCCCCTTATTTCATCTAATGTACATAAATATTAATTATGTGGATATGGGATAAAATGCTCTTTCATCCCTCTGCTTTTTACTGTCATTAATAGGAGTTTAGAATGAAAAAAAAAGGAATAAACTCTGAGCCGTTGCAATTTAGGACTTTACATTTCAGACTTTAAACTGCTTTCATCCAGAAGGAGAATTGCACTGAAACACTAAGAATTCCTGTAAAAAGCAACATTCCTTTTCTGCAAGAACCCCTGGATTTCTTACCCCAGATCTATAGAAGACAACTGCGAAAAAGGGGACTCCACCTCCATTGAAGATAAGTGTAGTATTTTTTTATTGTAGATGACTATTGTACATCATATAAATGAATCTTGCAGTTCCTCTGAGAAAAGAAAGCCCCCCCTTAAGTTAACAAGTGCACATGACATCTTCAGTTTGCTTAGATATATGCAGCACACAGATTTAGGGCCGAATCTGTGATCTTTGTCTTGTCCCAGGAGAGTTCGTTTACAGCTTCTCAGCCCTGTTGGCAAAGCAGAATTTCACCATTCCCACAGGGAAACTCTGTTTTGAACTTAATGGTTACTGTAATGTAAGATCTCTTTGCAGAGAGCAAGTCTGAAGAGGCTGGCTCCCCAGCCCTATCTAGCTTCCCTTGTCCTTGACATCTTGCCTTTTCCCTAGAAGTGCAGAGTTAGGGAGGCAAGCTAATAGCTAATCTCCTCCTCCTCATGCACGGGCAAATAGGTGATTTGTTGCTTCTTGTTGCAGGCTGCTGCCTTTAGCACAGCTAAAGGTAAATTTTGTTCATGCTAAATTTTGTTCATGACCTGGTGTGGTGCTGCCTCCACCACCTTGGTTTTTAGGGGTGACAATATGTCTAAAGTCCAAGAAACATTCATAATGGATGGCTATAGAGAAATCATTCCAGACAAGGGACTCTTCCCAAAGCAAAGTCTCAGCCCCGTATAGTGTCCTGCATGGCCTGAGATACCCAGTGTTTCTTGGAGCACCACTGAGCCACTGAGCCTAAGAGGGACTGCAGGACAAAACACTTCATGAGTTTATACATGACTGCTCCTCTATCAATTTTTTCATCTGATCTGCCATAATTGTGTTATGATCCTTATACATTTCTAATCCTTTTTGAATCCTGCTATGCTCTTGATCGTTTCTGAACTCTCCTGGAAAATTGGTAATTGTCACAGTTTGACTTACTAGTAACACATTTATCTAGATTTTTCCAATTATCACCTGATATTTCCCTTGTGTAATGGAAAAGATGAATGCATCTGATATTAGGTCTGGCTTGCATGAAAATTCTCATAAATGTTATTGGTCGCAAAGTCAAGATGCATAGAAATTACACTGTACAATATATCACTTAGAGTTTAAAACAGTGGTTCTGAAGAAACCTTCTACATCCCAAAATCTGGATCAGAGGTGTGTATGTGATATTTTTAGCAAGAACCTCCTCTGTGCATTAAAGTTTGTCCATCCTGAAGCAAAATATTTCCAGTCCTTTATATAAGCTGAAAATCAGAATGCAGCTACAGAGGTACAAAAGCTGACATCTAAATGGCATTAGAAGAGTGCAATGTGGAAGGTAGATTAGTTTTTAATTTTATCATGTTTCTCTTCAACAGTTCATGAGTTACTCAGATAATCAGAAATGGATTACCTCAACAGACTACTTAAAAATGTATGCATGTGCGATATAACAGTACAAAGACCTCCAGGAGGTCAGTTTTGAAGAAAGAATGATGAAAAGTTTGGATATTGCATTTAAAATAATGTCCTTATAATAAGCTCTACTCTCCTCTGGAATCTTTTGCCCAGGTGAAAGAGGTGAGATGCATCCTTGAAAGGGCAGACAGTGTAAGACTGCCCAGAACACTGGGAATTATCTCCTGCTTATGTCTTATTTATAGAGACTGACTGAGTGGCAGTGTGTCTTCCATCATAATGGTCGCATTTTGTCTTCTCAGTTAGCAAATTGTGCTTTCTTGAAGCAGTACCTGTTGGTCTCTCGATTAAACTCAGGTTGATGTGATGAATTTTAAACTGGTGTTCAGCATTTGCTTCCTTCCATTTACGACACCTTCTTCATCAGACACTGGAATGTGATGTGCCTTCTTTTCCACAGAGCAGATTTTTGATGTCCAAAATTAAGAATGCAACACATAACACTTATTAAATCACATCAATCACCTGTCAACACTTTAACAGGTTTCTCTTCTGTATGCAGCTCCAGGACAGCACTTTCACTGAGTTGTGTCACATCAAGATGCAGAACAAGGCTTCACCCCTTGCCAAGCAACCATCAGCAAAGTGAGCAAACTCCCCAAAACCTTGAATTGATGTAGGATTTTGGAGTGGCTCAGTATTATTTGCAGTGTTTCGCTGTTTGTGATTAGGTTTACAGGGAGGCTGGCTGCAAAATTCTGATCTGGATTTCTGTAAAGTATTTGGTTCAGTTCCGTGTTGGAGTAAGTTATAGTCAGCCGTTGTTCCTATCAACATCTGTAATACATTTGGCATTACTTGAAAATATTAGTCACAACTGTAAAACTAATAAAAGCCCTTCTTTTCATATTTTAACTATAAGGTGGTCATGTAAGCTGGGCACTCATCATTGATTTAGATGTTATCTCTCTGCCAATAATATTTTTGCTGTGCTTGCTCCAAAGCCTAGGTTTTTGATCTGGGAGCAATTCTCAGCTGAAAAAATTAGTCTAACTGAAGAGCTGTGCCAGAGCTCGGACGACTTGTGGTTGATTTACATCCAGCTGCTCTGTGCCGACTTGTACCAATTCTTGAGCCTCTCAGATAAACTCTGTGATAGATTCCCAGTGTCTCATAGTTAGCAGAACTTTCCTTCTCAATTGACAATAGAGTCTGAAATAAAGAAGAGGACTTTGTATAATTATTTTAAACACCCTAACTGAAATATATCAGCAAGGTGTCAGGAAATAAGGGCTTCCCAATACAAGTTAGTAACCTGTGAAAGATATTCTTATTGAAAGAAATGGACTAAATTGTGACATCTTTCCCATGCAGATACATGTATGAAATTGCATCAAATACAAAAATGCCTGAGCAAAGTTCTGATCCCCTTGAGATAAAATGTGGTTTTCATGTGGCATAAGGACTCCCGCCCCTGCACTTGGAATTAAGGTCTATTTCAAAAGGTCATAATGGCATCATAGTTAATGGGATCATCATTAATGGGGTCATAGAAGATTTTTGTCAAATATATGCCTGTCCTGGGTTCAGCTTAAACCATGACAATGCCAAATATACCCTGCTTAACAGGCTTTCTGGGAACGATAAGCTCCAGTAATTTTGTGTACACTCTTTCACTATGAACTAGACTAAGACAAAAAACACCTCAGAAATAATTGGCTCTGTGTATGCCAACTTTACTGAATAAACTAAGCCAAAGCACCTCTTATTTGCTGTGGCTTGAATTAGACTCATATATTATGATTCAGTGACTTGTTAGTCTGGAACTTGTTATGATTCAGTGACTTGTTAGTCTGAAACAACTCAGCTATATGGCTAAGCTTTGAGGATGGATATCTCCCTAGCCAAACTCTACCTAAGCAGTCTAGTTATAAGGACACCTCAGTTACTTTAGCCTTAAAAATGCACCTCCTAATGCTCTTAATTTATATATGACATCCTATACTTGCATGGAATTATTGTGCTTTCCAGAATATCTCAGCTTTTGTGTTGCAGGCTTTGTTGCATATGCAGTTTTCATTGCCAGAACTACTCTTTGAGTGTACGTGAAGTCCTCTAAAAATTGACTGGCATTGCTCTACTTCTATTCCAGTCAACAGGAATTGCACCAAGGAATCAGAGGTAATCTGGTGCTGAGTGTCCTTGAAAATTCACCCTCTGTGCCCGTTAACAATAGTGCGTGACTGTGGTGAGAGCTTTGGTCATGGACCTTTTTCCCGTGTACAGGTCTGATGTCTTAGTTTATAGAATACTTTTCTAAACCAGGCCCATCATCATGCCTACAAAATTAGTAATCACATTTTTTGGCAAGTATTGAGTCATACTATCTGGGGATTGCTCATAGCTGGTTTAGGCCTAAATGAAATTTGCTCTTTGTTCTGGAGATTAGTTTTCAGTTCTGCTGGGGCAGAGCTTCAGCTTACACGTTCATCTGCCAAATGTCACTGCACTGAGTCTATCCTCCCACCTAGAAGAGGAAGTTCCTTCAAAGTTTCATTTGCTGGTCTTAGTAAAAAACCATCTAAAGCTGTCTTAGATAATGAACATAAAGAATACTTCCGAGAGAGCAGGCATATTATTAGCATCAACTTCAGCAGTATCTTTTGCTATTGTTGTATCCTGAAGAGACATTAATGCTTCAGGGAAGATTGTGGACATACTTTTTCTCCTAGTGGCTTATGGTGTCTGATATGACCTTAGCAGACACTCTGTCAGGCTACACTGAGTTTTTCTGGGGCTCTTTATTCCATCTGAACCTTGTTGCTTATTCCCATTCATCCATGGACAGGTATAAGCAGTACCCCAAGTTGGCTGCCACTTGCTCCTCTTCTGCTGCCAAGGAGAAAAGTCACAAGTGGGGGAAGCACTGTAAGGGGGTGATGCCTCCCTGCCTTCCTGCTCATGGGGGTGGAAGAGTGAAGCAGGGATGGGGATGGGGACCAGTTGGCATATGTTAATTATGACAGTGATTTGAACATCAAAGGATGGAGAAACAAGAGGCAAAGATGTGAGCAGAGAGAAAAATAGAAAGAGGAAAGAATAGGTGTGATGTTACAAGAGGAGGTGTTTGCTAGATCTGAGGGCTTAAATTCCATGAGGTAATTATAGAAGTATTAACAATAAATCAGTCTTTATCTGGCAAACCTTTGACCGTAAGAAAAAGGAAGATACATCAATGGGATTATAGGATCTAGCTCTGTAGGATATAGAGTATAGCTGTAACAGTTTTGGGACCTAAGTTTCTCTTTGAACAGCTTTATAGCAAGGCATGCATCAAAACTATTACTGAGAACGTGCTGTGGGTTTCTTGCATCTTCCACTGAAGGGAAAAGCTGTTACTGATTACTGGATACATTGGTTGTATTTCAAGGCTGGGCTCATGTGGCAGTTTTCTTTTTAGCTCTGAGGCCAACTAACAGTGCGATAACCTCATTCTTCCCCTCCACGGAAGACCTCCAAGAGTCCACTCCTATGACTGGTTTATGCAGACAGAGCACTGACATGTGGAAGAAGGCTCTTCTGCCCTTTTCCCCATCCCAATCTCCTTTTCCTCTATTTCTGCAGCAGCAGAATGAAAGCCAGGCTCCCTCTTCCTTTTATGCTTACAGTGATCTTTGTATCACCATTGTCTGATTAACAAAATGATTTGTAAAGACTTTGTTTTACTTTTGATCTTGCAAAACAAGGGTAGTTTTAAACAAAGCCAGATACTATAAAGATCACCACATGGTTTTAATAGTATTTTCTACTTTGTGTCATAACTTGAATGAACAAGATATGAACAGTATTCCTATTGTCACCGCTTTTCACGGTGTTATCACAATTGTTAATATTTCCTAGTTAAAAAAATACTGGCAAGTATTAGGAAGCTGATGTTGTAATTGAGTATCTTCTGCTAGCTCCATCATTACAGCCTGTTCCAAAGCCTACAGAAGCTGCTAGAAACTCACTCTCTGATTTCAATCAGTGTTGGATATAAAGCAGAAAAAGGGAGTTCTCCCACCTTTCAGATCCCATTCCTCTGCTCCTTTCAGCTATGCTCTCACCAAGTTGCAGAGCACAGTGTGGTTTGGATGCTGTACACACATATGTGAACATGATGGGTTTATGGGTGTATTTTTGCTGACAAACTGAAATTATGAGAGGAAGAGAGGGGAAGTACTTTGAGATTTGAAGTTACATTTTTTAATTGATCTTGTAAACAGAGTGCTTGAGAAATGCAACAAAAATAAAGATGTTTCAATTTCTCTGCAGTTGAAAAATACACAGAATTAAAATTGAGGGGAGGAGGGGAAAAAGAATGAAGCCACAAATACTTCAGTCTCCCTTTATCCCCTTTACTGTCATGGTCTTTCACTTTCATAACTGGGTAGAGGTTGAACCAGTGCACAGATCACTTTTCCACTTCACAGCCACACAGCTGCATCCTACCCTCATAGCTAATCTCATTTATGTCCTTTCCAGAAGATGGCCTGCCCTTGGTGGCAATTACAGTTGGTTAATTTTGGCACAATATGATTAAAAGCAGGCTGATATAAATCACTGAACAGTCTAGCTTATGAAAATGCAAGTTGAGGTAGCACCCCAACCACAGCACTATCATGAGAGAAGCTGAGAGCCAGATGTTGGTCTAATGATAGAAATAATCTAATAAGGGACTTCGTGTGTCCTCTGGAGCTTGAAAGCTCTGCCTAATGCTTATTGTTAGCCAGATATCTCCACGATGCAATATATATTGAACATTTTGAGGTTCACAAGTTGGTTTAATAGGTTGTCTTTGTTTATAGCAGAATTCCCTAGAAGAAAGTTTGGAAGCAAGATATTCTGGAGCCTGGGAAGGGTGAGCCTTAATAGGCAATATCCTAGGAGGGGTGGTCTGAGTAACTAAGGTACACGGGTGTCTTAGGAACTCTGAATCTTACCTTACAATAAAGTCTAAAGTAGTCTGTGTGAATAGCTAGTGTCATACATGGACACAAGCAAGTGAGGAGTATCTCTGAAATGATGGCAGATGGATGTATTTGTGTAAACCTAGTGTAAGTAAAACTAATTAGACTCTTTGTGCATCTCCTTGCATTTGAAAACAAATAGTGACTGCAAGATAAAGGAGGGGTTGTTAGCTGCAATATGATAGAAGGGATTCCTTTTAAGTTGAATGTGAGTACCATGATTACAAGCTTACTTTGGGCTCTGTGTGGCTTAAAATGTGAGGCTCTCCTGCCTAGTGTGCTCCTATAGGTAACCTCTGCTGGCAAAGCATGCGCATGCTGGCTCCTGAGCCAAACTCCTGCTTGCCATCTACACCCAGCAGCTGTCACCCCCTGTGAGATGTCCCACCTGATACAGGAGTGACATAAAGTGCAGCTAGGGAGGGATGAAGCTCTGGTCCACAATGTGCACTATAGCAAATGCCATATGATACTGCTACAGATTATCATAGCAGATTAGTCACTGTTTAATGCAGTAAGAAAATGACAGAAGTAAGAAAATGACAGAAAAGCTGCTAAATTACCTAGTGATTTGGTTGAACAAGACAAACTTGTAAAGGTAGTCATGTGCTTCCATTAAATGGACAGCATAAAAACACAAGGCTCAAAGAGAATTTATGCCCAGAAAGGATTGTCTTTCCTTGGGACAAACCCTCCAGCCCCGTTAGAGTTACTTTGCACCTTGTGCATGCAGACTAATGTTTGCAAATATTTTTAACAGTAAAGGAGAGGGAACAGTTTCTCTACTTTGCTTATGACCCAGGCCAGAACAGTCGCTAAGAAACCAACAGTGCCCTGATCAGAGAGAATTTGATTATGGGGAACATTTTCATCTCTTTATGCACTAAAATCTGCAAGCCACACATTGAGAAGTGATGGCTTGAATATGAAGAAATCCATTAATGGAGAGAGGAAAAGAAGGAGGGAAGAAAAGAGAAAGAGAAGGGGAGCAGGAGTTGACGAGAACCTCGCTGAGTTACGCTGCAAAGAGCAGAGACTGAAGTGTCTCTAGCTGAAGATTCAGTCAGTCTTCGTACTCTGTGACATTACTTTTCTTCATTGGTAGAGCAAAACTTTCCTGAACTGCCTTTTTCTTTTCCTGCCAAAAACGTATGTTCTGAGGAATCTGTGCTGGCTTCATTACATTGGTTTTACTGCAAAGAAAGATGGCAGATTGTGGGAAGGAGGAAGCCTGAGGGGAGTTAATTGAAGATAAAACAACTTGACCTTTTTTAGCTTAAAATAAAATGTCATTTTCTTTATTCTTTTTTTTTTTTTTTTTTTTCCATTTTTAGGAAAACCTTTAAAAAATAACAGAAATTTTTTTTTTCCCAGTCAAAAAAAGAAAGCCCTTCAATTTTTGGTATAGCTTTTCCCAATTAGGTCATGCTTTTCTTTATCCATGCTAAATATGTTTAATGAAGGAATTATCCTAGGACCTGCTCCTGTTCAGTAGGTGACTCAAAGCAGAGTCTCATTTGTTCCCCAGAGCAACCTTCAGTCGTATTTTACTACACACCATCTATCGTTTAAGGTCCAACACACACCTGTAGAGTCAAAGCTTTGTGAAGTCTGGTCTCTTTCTTTCTTTGACAAATACCATGCAGGCCAAGACTTGCCAGATCCTTTCTGTGCAAAACAAAGGTATAGAATTAATACTGAACACGTTTAATGACATCAGAAAAGTTGATGTGATTTTCCGGTGGAAGAGTCTTATGAATTACAGTATCTCTAGACTATATTCATCACCTTCACAGACAATGAATTTTCCACGCACCTGCTGCTGTTCAAATTGTCATTAAAAGAAGCAAACAGGTGGTACCAAATTCTTGAGGCATTCTGACAACCTTGTTCAAGCAAAAGAAGGAATTTCACACAATTTCAGAATCAGTACCCTAGGCTGAGACATGGAAAAATAGAGTGAGAAAGATAAGACTAGAGGTGGACTGTTCTCAAATCTAGAATATCTAATCAGTAAATTAATGTGCAATGCTGTTGTGTTTGTCTTCATTCCACAGTTACCAGTGAAAGGACTGCAAATGCCCCAAAACTGTGCAACAGGGCTTGTGGCCAGAGTAACACTGTGGCTGCAGTGTAGGACATCTCCAACAGCACCAGCCAAATTTGGTGCATCTGTTCAATCCAAGCACTAGCAGGAGAGTAAAATAGTTGCTAGGTAATGCCAGTTGCTTTTGCCCCTTAAAAGCTTGCCAGAGCTATGAAAAGTTACCCCACTTGCCTGAATGTTGTCGTTTCAGAAAAAGCATGCATCTGAAATCCCACATATGTGATAATGATTTTGAAAAAGCAGCAATCACTGCAACCAAAGCATTTGCATCTGTTAAAAGCACAGCTTGCTCTTTCACTTGTGTCCAAGCTGTTGGCACAGAATTCAAAGCACTGGATTGGCAACTCTATCAGGAAACAAGTGCAGCATAAAGCTATAGTATCTGTCTTAGTTAGCTTTTGTTATCTGGAAAATTCCAAGTGCTTTGGATAACATAACGTGCCACATAACTGTGGAAGCTGTTGGGCAGCAGCTTGACAGCCATATGCTTACATCTATAATGTGTGCTTACCCACTTCTTTAACTTAATGTTTTGCTTTAGCAGCTGTGGCAACAGTAGTGAGCTTGAACAATTCCCACATAACTAAAACACAGCTGAAGGCACTGGGTTCTCTGCTGAGGAGACCAAGGGCACAAGTACTCAAAGCGACTTAACTACTGCTAGAGGTATGCCTGTCTGAGTGGCAAGGACTGCGTTGCAAAGATTCCTGCCCTAACACTCACCAAGTGTGTTGTGGAGTCAGGCACAGTTGCTGGTACTATTGGAGAGGAATATTGCCATGTCAGCTAAGCATGGCACTGAAGCAACAATCTTGGTTCTGGTGCTAACTCATGTGGGACACCAGGAACATCTTGCACTGCGCTTGAGGGAGAGCTGGTTTGTGTTTCTCTGCACCTGTGGTGTGGATTGTCCCCAAATTCTTCTGAAATCTCCCTTTTTGCCTTTTCAGACACTGAACATAGATGAATCGGGATATTATGGGAGCAGTTGGAAAGGGAATGAAAGCAGAGCTGGGAGGTGAAGAGCATGGGTGGCTATGGGGATGCAGGAAATCTAGGCCGCCTTTTTTGACAGGACAAGCAAAATCTCTCCATACCAGAATGCTTGAGGTTTATTTTATATGCTGCTTACTGCGCTCCATGTAACAAAGAAAGAAAATCCAAACCTTACAAAGGGCCAAATCCTGCATTCATCACTTTCTCACATCTCCGGTTTAGCCTGACTAATCATTACGTTCTCCCCCGACAAAGGCAAAGTCTTTATCTTCCAATCTTTCTAAATGGAAAAACAAAGCCCTTCATTAAAATAAATCTCCCCTGTCCAGTAGCTGAGGCATGTTGAGCACAAAGAGCTTTCCCATCCTTTCACTTATGCTCCTGCTGCAAGGATGGCACATGGTGGCAGTAAAATTCCTGAGGATTTTCACTGCATAACTGAGACTGTTTTGTCCTCTCCATTGATTTGGATTTGTTCATTCTTCCTAGGGAACAACTACTGCTTCATTTTTCATTTCTACAGGAAATGCTTAGAGTATTTGGGAATTTGGAGTTGAGTCAAAGGTAAAAGCTTTTTATACCTAATAGTGTCATCTTTCTGCTCTAATACTGGCTGCAGGCTGACTGTTGCCTTTGGTAGTGTAGAGGAGTCCTATACCAGCACACAGTATTGAAATTACTAGCATTTGTGTGACCCAGGGGACTATTCAGCTGCAGAGGTCTGTGGGGTGCAAGGCTGGAATTCCCACTTCTCCTTCCCCACCTGAAATATTTCATAGCACATTTGGAATACAAGTGTGTGCTTTTTAAGTTTGACCTTTTACAAATAAACTAGATGAGGGAAATCTGTTCAGACATTTTTTACCTTAGCAGCGCTACTACTGCTTCATTATTCACCTCTCTCTAGACTTAGCAATTGTTGCTCCCTTTCCAGGTGAGACAGTGACCCTGCACTTGGCAGGGTAGGAAGAGAATGGTGCACAGCTCCAGCTGCCTTCCAGAGCTTTCCATAGTGCTAACAGCTGGAGTGACTATTTGTGAGAATGAGGAAAAGCATTTTACTTCTCTTCCAGTATTACCTGAGACAGGACTGGACTGGCCATTGGGATCCAGTTTAGAGCTGTGAACCTTGAGGAGGGGAAAGTGGATCCCTGCAGTCTGGAATAAAACATCTAAGTTCCTGAAAGAGTGTAGTTTAGACATGCCACTCATATATATGTGGCTACTTCAGATGCTGTCATCTTCCATAAACAGCTTAGAGGGGATCCTGTTCCATCAAGGGGCCTGACTCACGTGTGTCTTTCCTTAGATGCCAATTTCTCCTTGGGATTTCCAAATGATTGTTACAGAAACTATTTCAGTTTAACTTAATTGTTTACATCACAAATATAATGGCTTCTAATACACTACACAGGAAGACATCTCACACAAAAATAGAGGACTTGAAAAAGTGTATTTTCATATATTGGTTCGTAAAAAAGGAAAAAGAATTAAGAAAAATAACAAACCACTAACTCTACCTAAACGCAATTCACAGCCGTAATGCAATTTCATTGTTTTCCAATGATTTGGAGGTTAAATTGGGATCTTGGCAATCTGATAACTTCAGCAAATAACTTTAAACTAGTCTTAGCTTCCCCCTTCTTTAAATAAAGTTCAACTTGTAACATGGAATGTGATTTGTTTTGACTGTTAAACCATTCCAAACTCAAAACCCACTTATCATGAATGTGTTGAAAGAAGGATATATTTCAATAGAGCGGCAGACTCTTTGAGTACAGTAGAGCAGCAGTCTTCAATCAACTAGACTTTCTTTCCAGAAACAGAAAATGAAAGCATAAGTGCCATACACATTTTTAGATGATTTATCTAGATTCAAAGAACTAACTTTTTTGTGACTGATTATAACTGCATATATGAATGGCTATGGATAACAGGTTTCTTTTGCTTTTCAAAATGATATATAACAATGTTCCATGCAGAGACCTTCTATTTACACATCTGTTCAGCACCTGCCCATAATTACTTGGTTAGTTTTTATTATTGGGCTTGTCACCATATTAATGTAGCTGTACATTCAAATTGATTGTAATTGCAAATTTCCTGAAAAAGCTTGGTTTCTGCAAGTATTTAATTAAAGTGATATCCTAAATTAAAATAATTATGTAACTGTACTCCACTACAAGAACACATGCATGTCTCTCTCAACATACAAAATGGGTATTTCACGTAATTCATACAATATGTGGATTAATATTGTACAATTAAAGGTCAGTTTCCACCAGAAAAGGAGAGTTAATTAACTTCAGTATTTAGAAACCCGACATATTTCAATTAAGCAAGCAATTTGTCACAAACTTCATGAATTAAGATATGAAAGAACAAGTTAGCAGTGGTTTTAATAAATAGAGATGAAGAAAAGTAGCCTATCCCTTCCTGTGGCATAATCTTGCCTGAGTAAATGTTTTAGATAGAGAGCCTTCCATTTCTAGGTAATGAGGTCATATCTAGTATGTCACAGTAACTACCGATGTTTATTTCCACCTAATGGCTGTTTGGAGGTCTGTGACACAGTTGGTAACTTCTGATGAGCAGTTCTCTCTGGTACACAGAAAAAAAACAGCCTGACACTGCCCTTGAAGCCTTTTTGTTCTTAGGATAAACCAGGAGAGGAACTGGTCCCAGGCCAAGGACCCAAACAGCCCCATTCCCACCAGTAGGTTGTGAGAAACTGGAGCACAAGCTGAGCTCACCTTCCCCAGTGAGGCTAATCCTGGTGGTACAACTGCAGACACCAGTGACCTCAAAACTGAGCTTCTGCATCACTGAGAGACCACTGAGGCAGAGCTGTGGTGGATTGACACAATGGCACTGAATTACATGTCAAGAATGAATTTCCTGTCATGGGAGAACAGAGACATTCTGAGTGGAAATTTTCTTGTTTGGTGTTGAAAATGTGTCCAAAAATTCTACAGAACTTCACCTGAGGGACAGTCGATTATTGTCAGTGTGAAAGTTTATGGAGCTATTGTTCAAAACATGCTGTCCAGAAACCCAAAACTGCCTTTACTTCTTCCCAGACCTTCTGTGGAGCTGTGTGAGCCCATGGAAGCTGGTAGACCTTGGGAGAGAAAAGGAAGGTAGGTGAACTACTCAAAAATAGTCAGGTTTTGGTCAGATGCCTGCTGGATTTCTTTCAATCGACTCATCAAATTCACAGATTTTCTACAGAACACTTAATTTCCATGAGTGAGCCTTTTCTGTCGGAAAATATCCAAAATGTTTGCTCTGACACTGCTCATGCTTATCTTGAAGTAAACTGCAGGATCTGTATTCCACAATGACTGAGGTAATCCATTCGGAAACACTAATGCCAATGAATATATATCCACTGAACAGCAAAGTTATGATCTGAATCCTGAGCTCTCATAATTCAAAGAAAATGTGAAACAGACTTTCAATTTGATCCACCATGGCTATAAGAACTGAGTATGAAATACTGCTCCATGATCTGCTCCAAACTATTCAATATCCAGCGGTTGCTCTTAGGATTTGATTTGAACTCTTACCTACAATTTTGTCAGTAATAACTGTGTTCTTCTGTGTGTGTGTGTGAGAGGTTGAGATATATAGCAAAAAGGTAATCATGTTCCCTATGCAGTATGCATCCTGAAACACAACTGTGATCTCAGTCTCACTTTCTGAGACACTACTGTTACCACAATGAGAAGAAAATCAGATTTAACTGTTATTTAAATTATTGTTGTTCAATCTGAATGGAAATGGCTGCAGAAATTTCTGGTTTCTGCCATTGCTTGCTTCAGTTCCTTGTGTGCATCCATAGAAGAGCTTCACTGAAACTGAAAGGCACGCATATATGAAGATAGGTCCATGGCCAAAGTCTCAAAGTGTGTAACAAAAGTACTACTGATGAGTATGCAAAATTACAGTGAGGGAAGGGAGAAAGGGAGAAGAAGGCTGGTTTTCCAACGTGGAAGATCACCTTCTTTCCCTACCTCATCAGCACTCCTCAATGTTTCTTTATGTGCAACATCAAGTTGAAAAGAAGAAGAAAGAAAAACATTTCTTTGCCTTATCTTGTAGTTGTCTGTCTTCCCCAACTCTGTTACATTCTTCACACAAGTATGAGTTTGAACTTTTGTTTGGGGATCTTAATCCTGCAAGATCCAAAGTTCCCAAAAGTATGTTGTGTCACCAGCTTCTTCAGCTTTCCTTACTTACCTCTCTGGATGCACACTTTTCCTTTCCCATCAGGGTTCCTGTTGGGTAAATCTGGCACTGCTGAGGAAAAACAAAATAAAAATTGTAATTTAGTTTTCAAGCAAAACTATTTTCTGGTGAATGTTCTCAACATTTTGCTATGAAATGGCCAACTTGAACTAGAAAGTGACATTCTTTGTCTGGGAGGTGCATCTTAAACACCGGTGCCCTGAATTGAAATCAAATGGGAATTGTTGCATGTTCAGGGATGATATTTGTTCTGGCATTCTCTATTGTCCACATACTCACATTAGATTAATTTCTTATTTCTGCATTGCCATAATCTTGGCAGGTACAGCAAAATAAACAGTAGCATAGTTAATCAATCCAATCTTGCTGGAAAGAGACTGAAGGGAGACCTTTGCTGTTGCCGAAACCTAACAATGACAGAAAACCCCATGTCTCTCTGTCAGTAAGAATTGGTTAGAAATTGAGTGAACTGGGAAATAATAGCTATAAATATGCTTACAAATTACTGGCTTGATCCCACAAATCATTTTTATTAACATCCAAAATTAAAAAGTGATGGAAGTTCAAGCACAAAATTAAAATGAAGGATGTGATTAAATGCATACTCTCTTTGGGAGACATTTAATAAAAGTCTGCTTTTTCACTATTATGCGTGCTACATTGCCAGGGGATATATGCTCAGAACCAAGAGGACAGAGGACTTTTTGTAGGGCAAGAGTTTTACTTCACCTTTATCTGCAGTAAAGATAGTAGACATATAAGATGATTCCCTTCTGCAGATGGAAATAATGGATCTGCTTCTTATCTGCCATTCCAAGTTCATGCAATTGAGGACTATAGATCTTTTATTTCTCTTAGAGCTTTTTCCTTCCACTCAGTGCTGGCTGAAAAGTGTGATAACTCATTGTAACCTATACTTCAGGCAGCTATCAGATCAACCAAACACTGATCAGGTGCTTACAAATACTGGAAAGTAATGCAATGTCTTGCAGAATGCATATCTCTGAGTCCCTTGAAAGTAAATATTTGTGAGAGTAGAAGTGAACTTGGACTGCACCATGACAGTAACCATGGCTTGGTCTCTCTTTTTCATGATTCCACATCATCTGGACTCTGTTCAAGGACTTTTGAGTGGTGGAGAATTGTGTAAGTTTGCATTTCTATATGGTAAACTTATTCTCTAAGGTGTAAGAAGTAGGGGATGATCCTGAAAGAACTTGGAAAATTCTCAGCATCTGAGACAAGGACATAGAGTACTTCTATATTATCGAAAACAAAACCACTTCACCCAAAGGAGCTATCACCCCTCTGTAGCAGCCTGAAGAGCAGAAAGTTTTGTCTCACTTCCCAAGTCGTCTCTGCCTCCCCAGCCACATTTCTCCTGACTCTGAACCTCTACACCAGGGTTGGCTGGGGGGGATGCTGCTGAAGAGCAGGGCTGCATCTGGTTCCCTTTCTCCCTCATCTAGGTGGTGTGAAAAGAGAAAGTGGACACAGCTCTGGGGCTTTTCACCTCTCCTCTTTGTTCCCTGTCCAGGTGTTACAGACAGGGAGATGGGGAGGAAAATGCCAGGATGTTCACTCGTAGCTGGTAAAAAGTTCTCTGGGTAGGATTTCCATTGCAGAAAGCTGCTGTTGGAAGCTGAGGGGATGGGAAGGGGGCTGTCCCACAGGGGTGGGTAAGAGGCAGGTACACAGCCAGGAGAAGTACCCCCCCTGTAACCCCTCCTGAAGCACATATCCATCAGGGTTGCACTGAAAATCAATCTAAAGTGCTACCCCAGACTGCCCTGTCTTGTTCAGTCTTGTGAAAGTGACATTGTGCCAGCTCCCCATAGCTTCAGGCAGAAACAGTGCATTCCTTGTCCCTTTAGAATGACAGACAAACATGGCCTTGGCTTGGGCTGCGGAAAACAGTGCCTCCTTCCGCCACTTTATCCATAAAAATCTATTGTTCCTAATTTATTGGTCCTTTATCCATAAAAATCTATGTTCCTAAAAAATACATAGTTTTTAGGATCCACTCATATTCCACATCTCTGATAGAAAGAGTATCTCTTGTAAATGTCACATGCATTTTCCATTTGAACATGGTGCCTGGTTTGTCTAGCTATGGTAAGAACACTAAATGCATGAAGGGCCCACCCATGTTGACTAGCATGACCCTGCTTAGTTCAAAACTAGGTCCATGGAACACAGGTAATGTAATATCATACCACCTCCACTCTTCCCTAATGCTGTGACCAGCTGAAAACCAATCTGACCACAGTGCTAGAAGAGCCACTTCAGAGCTTCCCCAGCCAGCTGGGGTGACTGTGCTGCCAGGACATCACTTTGGCTTGCAAAGCTGTGTTCATCAGCTTAGAGGGCACTGCTACCTCTGCCAGCTGTTGCCAGGGGGCAGTGATGCTGATTTAGTGCCCCTTTGTGTCCTTCTGGTGCTGAGAATCTGACGCTATTTTTTAAATGGTACGATGTAATGTATTAAGAGCCAAGGGGAAATTTGGGTGTCCATGCTGCTCTTTGATAAATAGCTATCTTACTAATATAAGAACTTGTCAGCACAGTACAGATTCCATGAGATTTGAGTCTGTGTTTTTGTATGTTGGGTTGAAAATATAACCCTTTAGGAATGAAAGGTGGGAGGACGTGGAAGTAGGTATCTCTATGGTCAATCTTGGCACTTTCCCACTTCTGTACTTCAACTGCAATTGAAATCCAGTGAGAACCTAATTAAAACTAATGTAGAAATAAAATGTTGGGGGAAAGCAGGGCAGCATAAAAATAGAAATGCTAATACTAGAAAATATTAGATGTCCATGAATTCCCTTACAATGTATTTTTTCCAAATTAACATATCAAAATATTGCTCTTTTGGAACTTGCAAAATTCTTCAGAGTGTAACACATTAAAAAGATTGTGATGCTGTAATAAAATAATGAGCTTTACTTGACTTCTACCTCTCTGTAGTGCTGGAAACAGTAGCCAATACGTAGTCCAGCTTTCCCCCATCCATCTGTTACCTCAACAGTCTCTGAAACAAGAATCTCCTGGCCAATGTTGAGAGGAAGTGATGGTAGAGCGCAGGTCCTAAATGCTTTGGTACCCTCTGATATCCCTTTCCACAGCTATCCCACTTGGTGTGTTCATGCAGTTTAGTGTGGAATGGGCAACAGAAGCTCAGAGGGTTTTTTCCATGAGGCTGTGGGAGGTATCATGCTCTGTGACAAATTTGCCTAAAACGTGATTGTGCAATGTGGCCTTAGTTGTGTTTTAATTCCACCCTGAGTAATGACACTAGTAAGGGAAGAAGAAGAGAGAAATAGAAGCTAAAAAGGCTTCAAACTCCACTATGCACTCATCATAAATATATCACTATTGAACAAGATGAATTAGAGTGCCTTAACCATATTTTTCTATGGCTTAGCTTATGTCTTTTTGTTTTTTCCAGTGTTTGTTTTGAGGATGACTGCAACCCCTTGACACCTTTGTACCCTTGAGTTATTGATACAAATTCTTAAGCCATAGGAAGTGTTCAGATCAGGGAATACTTGGCAAGATTGCCTGTCAGGGAGGATTTTAAGCCAAAAGTTCATAGCAACTTTGTTGCTTTATACAGATCTATAATCTTTACAGAAATAGATGCTTAATGAATGAAACCTATACAACCCATGGCCAAGTGAGCAGCGAACTGTCAGTAAATTACCACTAGCAGATGGAGAGAAAAAAACCTTGATATGTTACTGCAAGGGTGCATTAAAGACACCAAAGAGAATGTAAGAAGCTAGTATATCTGGAGTCCAACTGAAGAACTAGTGACGTCCCTTTTTATTGAGCTTTTGAGTGATTTGGTGTGTCTGGTGCCACCATGCACTCCTATATGCTATAGGTGCAACCCAGTGCAACCCAGATCACGGGTGGGTAGCACAGCGCACCATTACCCTTCCTGGGGCTGTGCTGCTCCCTAGATTCCTAGATTTCACCACAGGTAGATTTTTCTCTGCATGACAAGCTGAGGACACAGTTGTGAAGAGTGCAATAGAAAGCTTGTTCTTCCTTCCTGTAAACTTCAGCTATCAGTTGCAATAAAAACATAAAACTATCTTACTTTGCATGATTAAATGAAGATTGGCACTTGGTCAAATTATTTGCCGAAATCTTGTGATTTCATGTAACTAACCATGGTTTTGAAGCTAACTGCAATGCCCTTGTAAATTACTTAGAAACGCATTTGCATGAAGAGATGTCTTGAAAAACAAGCTATTAGCTACATTTATGAACTTTGATTCTTTTGCATGCCAAATTATTTTGATCTTTCAAGTCACTGAAGCATAGACAAATACAGGAATGAGTTATTTATTTATTTCTTAATCCAGAGAGATTTCAGAGATCTATCAAGGCATTGGTTACAGTTTTTGGAGATGAATCGTGTAAATATAAAGACAGATAACACAGACAGCTCCTCCATGCCTGGTGCCAGCAAAAGCTGCCTCTCATGTCCCAGCCAGCATGTCCCACACTTAAACCTGATGAGTGTCTTTACAGGTGAGAAAGGTTAGTGGTCACTTTGGGCAGACTGCCCAGCTCTGTCAACCCAGGGGTGTGGAGCATCATGCGCTTCAAGCAGGCACAGGCTTGCTGCCAACATGTTGGGATGTCTTTTTAACAGGTACCAGGTGCCTCTTGTCTGAAGATAGAATGCACCTAGAAAACAAGGTTTATTTACCACTCATGCCCTGGAAGTATACATACATGGAACTTTGAGGAAGACTTGTAACCTAAAAACTGGCTAAAAGCAGCTAGTCAGTTGGAAAGTCAGTTTGGAACTCAATATGCATTATTAACTTTTGATTATCATTAGCCCGGTGTGATGCAAGTTTGTAAGGCTGATGCAAGACAAAAGAAACCTCCAGTGCTAACTATTTCCAGAACCCCAGCAAAAGGAGCTTTGCTACTGTTGTGTTTCTGTACAAGCAGTATTCCTAACATGGTTTGTACTGCAGCCCACAAGCCTTGCTAGCACTTTGAAACATTATTTGGATGAGAAATGCCAGACCTGGCAATGCGGTGATATAATACACTAATAAAGCGAATTCTGTGCCATGTTCAATGGGAAAGATTTTCTATTTCATGAAGAATTTTTATTTAATGTGTTTTTTTCTTAAAAGCGGCAACACTCTATCACCCATAATAAATCATTCTTGGCACTCGTTAATGACTTTGTTATCCATTTCCACCCTCCCTGTTTCTGAGTTGTGGAAACACATTTTGGAGTTCAGTGGGAGGCAGCTGAATGCTCCAGCATTCTGCTGTGAATCCAGAGGATTTTGTTAAACCTCTTGCACCATTTCCAGAAAACCTAGAAATACTTTCATGGCAATGAACTACAAGGGGCTGTCTTTTCCTATAAAACTCTAAACACACACATTTTCCTTCCTGATTTTCTCTGCATGTGTCACAGTTAGGCAGGAATTCTATAGCACTTAGTACTTGCTGATGTAGAAATGACTGCCAAATGAATGGTTTATACTGGAATATCTCATTATTTATATAAGTATGCTGCAGTATGGACATTTAATTTAGTTCTCATTCCAAACCCATGACAAGTCACTTTGACACCTCTAAGAAATGTTTCACATATGGCAAGATGCAGCATTCAGAACTGTAAAAGGAAAAAAAGAAAAGATTATTCAAATTAAAATAGAGACTTTTAAACAATCAAAGGAAATACTTCAAGTCTGTGATAATAAATCTCAGCCATTTACTGTTTAATAATTTTAATGATGAATTAACATTTCTGGTGACCAAGATTGATACAGTAGCTTTGGGGGCTGGCTCTTTTCACTTTCAAAAGACCTAGGGCAAAATGTCTTTTTGGATATGAGGAGTGAAAGCATCTGTGGGAGGTTCTGATATGTTGTGGCGCTGCTGCAGATCTGAGCATGAGGGAACCCAGGCATTAAGCCCAGGTACTGAGACAGCCAGGTAGGGATTTGGAACTGCACCTGCACTCACTATGCCTGTCTCTTACTGCCTCCTAGCCTTTCACTTTATGAATAGAATGGTCATGCTTATCCCCTACTAGACCATTTTAGCTAAAATATATCTCTGCTATAAAACTAAACCAAACTACTTGTGTAACAGAGCTGACTGGAAAATAGCAGCAAATTTGATTTACAGTGTAGGCAAGGTGTGGAAGTGTTTGGTTTCAAAGCTGACAATTTATACGGAGTACTTTCTCTACAAAGTGTGAGTTTGAGATGTGAAGTCTGGCTTTGAACAGTAACTGCCTGGGTACTACAGAGATTTGAGGTGCTCCTACTCAGCACAGTGAGTGGCCTATTTGCCAGGACCCCTCACAGCAAGGAGCACACACTTGTGCTCCAGTATACAAATGAACATGAGGGCTAATAAGGCTAAATAAGACTAGTAACACTGGGTTTCCACTGGGTGGAAGCCTGCTGTGAACCCTTTCCATGCCTGCTTGATTAGTTAGCTTCAAGAGAACTAATGTATGGGGTTTGAAAGTAAGCATGGCCTCAGCACGCAACTGAAGCACGTAATGACCTGTTGAGCTCTTTGACAATGATACTGCACCAAAGCAAAAACATTTTGCTACCTAGGTGGCAGCAAGCTGTTAAGCACACACAGGGAAAGACCTCAGTTACAAACAGATGGTTCTCCAAAAGCACCCTGCTCTGGGGCTTCTTCACAATGGGAAGGGCCTTTCAGCGTTTGCCACTTGATGTGAAAATTCACAGAGGTGCCGGAGTTGTGCATTTCTTACATAGGCCTGCAATCCCATTCTTTCTCTGCAGGATGGAAGTGGGACCTAGGGTTCACTTAGTTCTGTACATGCATATAAATAAATTAATAGGGAGAAGTAGGTGGGTATCATATAGTCTTCAGTTAAAAAGCAGAACTATTTTCTGTCTAGAAATGCCCAGTGTATAATAAATAACACAGCGAGAAATTACCACTAAGATGGAGACTTGAAAGACACAAAACACAAGGTGTTTAGAGTGTGTTTTGCTTACATTTTTTACAAAATGGATCTTTGACAAGCTCTTTTGAAGAGGAAGGGCTTTTAGCCAACCTGAATAACAACATTACCCAGTGTTACCAAAATAAAGATGAAATGCTGTCAGTTGTAACTTCTGAAGCTTTTTATAAGCCATTTTTCTTCTCTTTTTATGCTCATCTTGATCTGCCCTAACCCTCTCCAGCCTGATCTTTGCCTCTCCATTACCATCATGAGCTGCTCCCTTCACCTAAGTGCAAGAATTAAGATTGTCTTTCAAGAGTATCGAAGAGAGAGGAGGAGAAAGGCAACACCTGCATAGTTTTCTTAGGGCATTTCATATTTTCCCCTTTAGAACATATTCTATGTCCTTTGGAGGGGTGGGTGCCCTCCCTCCCCATCCCAAGCCCTCCCCTTTGGAGAAGCAGCCACCAGCCTGGCCAAATGGGAAGGCTATTGCAGTGCACCAGGCAACTTTGCAGCCGTGAGACCTAATTGGAGTACACACGAGCCTTTCCACAGAGGCCAGTAGGGTTGCCTAGCCTAGGCCCCATATTTTAGGTCAATCTAGAATCTGTAAGGAGGGGAGCTGTGTCTTTTCCAGGGAGGTTCATGTGCATTCTGAGCCAGTTAGTTTGTTATAAGGCTGACAGTGTAATGGAGTCCATGAATATTTGTGCTAAATGGAAAATGAAAGGGGGCTACCCCACATTTAATGAAACAAAACTCAAGTGAGTCAGTCTTTAAATCTTTCACCAGATAATTTCTCTCTCATAATGCACTCTTTCTATCCACAAATTTGACAGTGTGTTCTTTTAAATGTAGGTATCTGATCAATGTCCCTGGGTAAGTTCATCTGACTGATGAAACAAAACAGCAATATCTAACGACAAAGTCTGGCACAGGTACAAACACAATCAGTCTCTCCCATTTATCTTCAAATTGCATGCAAAGTACTCTGAAATAAAAACACACTACATCTCTCCTATTTTTTGATGTTGAAAGATTTAAAAAGTGTAATCCACATTAAGCTTCTACATTTCACCAGCCAAGACTGACTGAAAAGTGTGTAGTTTTAGACGGTAACTGCATTATTCACTGTTGCTACTAACTCTGTGCAACTGTGTGGGGTTTTGTTTGGTTTTTTTACTCTTCCTTATGGAATTCCTGAAAGTGCTTTACCAAATCATATGTAATGCTTAACTCATATAACTTTCCTTTTCTTCTGTTTCTTAAGAGAAGCCATTAAGTTAAAACTTGAAATGGAATCTCATACATCCACCTTGAACGCTGAAGAATAAACCACAAAACAGAGATCTGAACAAAGTTTAAACTGTGCATTTGAGAAATGTTTGGGTTATTCTTAACATTTCTAAATCAGGCACAGTGTTTCTGGTATTTTCAACTGGATATATGTTCTGGCTTTAGAGAGCACAGAACAGTTCATGATACACGTTTTAGGTATTTAGTCAATCACAAACAATTATGTATTTGAATCTTTGAACTTCATTCCCATTAATTCCACTGAATGTGTAACATCAATAGTGATCTCTATGCCTGGAAAAGTTCTACTCAGCAAGGTTTTGAACTGTCTTATTGAAAAAAGCAACTTCAGAATACAGAGTATGTGTTGATATTTTTATCTGGTTATTCTATTTTCAACACTAAAACTTCTAGTATTTACTGAGGCAGGTTGTTTAATCCCTACTGTCCAACAAGCTGCATCATTTACTTCTCATCTATCTGCCATGGTCCCTCTTCCTACTGCCCAGCTAAGAGGAAAATTTTCTAGTGAACTTCTTCATATACCTTTAGAATCAGTCAAGAGTGGAGGAGATTTAAATAGACCCATACGTTTGTTTATAGGTTTATATCAACAGAGGCTTTGATGCTACCAAGGAGAGTGTAACTTACACAGAACAGTTTTTTCTTGCTCTGGTATATCAGAGAGAACAAGATTGCAGCCCCGTGTAAATGTGCAAGAGAATGTAGAAACACTGAGTTAGACACATGTTCCACTTTCCTCATGTGCTGAATCACCCTTGTCAGGAGCTTCTTTAGAGACCTAATAGGGCAATCTGTCATTCACAGAAAGAAGAACGTGGAGTGTAAAATGCATAACTGGAATTTATCAAGAGCAGCTTCCATAACCTGCTGCACTGTACAAATGTTCACATTTTAGCATGCCAACAGAGCTTCAGCATTGATACCTTCAACAAATAGAAAGCACATGGCATATTAAGCTTGTTTCCTCACAAGTCCATGGTTCAGTTTTAGAGGATACATATGAAGAGAAAATCCAGGCATCAACTGCCCAGGTTAAAGAGGCAAGGCCTTTTCTTGTGTGGCTGATGTGGGAAGTCACATAAAGCAAACAGATTTGGCAGCTTTCCCTTCTTCCTTTTTGTTTCTGTGGTTGAACAGCCGTCAAAAGATACCCAGAAAGTAACGTGATCAGTCAATGACCATCTGTCCATGAAAAACACACAGTGTTGGTGTGAGTTAAGGAAAGAAGGGGATTTCATGGGCAAGGTTGTTCAGTCTTTCTCAAATGAGACACCAGTTCAGGTAATCATGTTGTGTCTTTGAACTGGAGACAGATAAGGAGAGCAGCAACAGCATGCTGACTGGCCACAACATTAGAATTAAATGAATCTGCTCTTGAACTCCACAGTTTAGAACTGGATTTGGTCTCCTGTAGCTTTGCTTGATTTTTGACCCTAGCATCCCAATTCAGATTAATCTATATTTTGGGAAACCAAAAGGTGAATCTTCTTACTATTAAGTTAGCATCTAAGTTGGGCCCATGTCTGCAAGGAATTCCAACGCAGACACAAAGAAATAGAGAAAACCAGTTCCAGTTCCCACTAGCTCTCATGAGGCTTGGTGGTGTATATTATTTATATGGGAAAAAAGAGACTTACCTTTCTGTTGCAGGTAAACATGAATACTTACTGTGCATTTGGAAAGAGATCACTCCTCTCTCCCCTGTATGTGCTGCTGTAGATTTTAACTAATAAGGAGCTACTCACTTACCATCTCTTCTAAGTAGACAATTAATGTAGTGCACGGCAGTTGATAGTATTAAGAGAAGTACAAAAAATTCCTATGTTATATACTCACTTTGGTGATAATGGATATTGCAACATGTATTCTTTCACGATGACTTTCCTTCTTCACTGGCCTTCTTCACTCAAGTTGATTTTACCACGATTGTGTAAAATCATCTGAGTCATCAGTGCAGCTATTACAGAAAATCTAATTAGTACTCACCTTTCTAACAATTTTTCACCAAATCTGGCTTGTTGTTCACTTAAATGAAAGCTTTGTAAGGAATGAAGGCTTGAACTCCTGCAAGTGTCTATGCTAAGTTTCGGCTCAGATTTTTTTTCTGGTTTTGAGGTCCTGTGTCTCCCAGATTGTAAAATAGCCCTTCCTAATTTCCTGAGGATATAAGGTGTGCAAAGATGAACAAGACACGAGATATAGGTATCCTCAGATACAATTATCTTCATATTTAAAAAAGAGCATTCACATCTGCATTTGCACTCTTTCTTGTCTCCGTTACGGGTCTATGTTGCCAATCTAAATGGTAAAATCCAGTTCTGTTGCATTTTTAGCATGGCAAATATTGGACAATCTTACTCTAAAAGTTCCACTCAATATGTAAACTTATTATTCATTATTATTGTTAAATTACATGGGCATGTTGTAGAGTTTATCATTAAAAGACAGGAATACTCACGTGGTAACTTCTAATGGGAGTCTGGAGGGCAAGGAAGGGCCCTTGGAGGTTCGGTCATGTGTTTCTTTTGCTTCATTGTGCATGAAATAGGAAGGTTCTGCCGATTATTATAGAAATCTACATCCTCCTTTTTGTACACTAATGAAAAGGTTTTAGAAGGAAATATTGAGAGTTTTGTACCTAATACAGATTTCATAAAACTATAAATTCCTGGCATGCTAGTTAGACATATTTAACTTATATGTGCTTAATCTCTATCCAAGAGTTCTGCTAGCTATAGATTGCTTCCACACACATCTGGGTGTGAGCATCTGTGCAAGATTTGATTAGTTGCATATTTGCCTATGAATTTTCAGACGGGGTGGGGAAATCCCATTTCTTGAGGACTATATCAGGAAATAGTTCAAGACTTGACGTGACATCATATTACCCATCATCAGATTATCAGCCTTCATCACTACACACTACAAGGTAACTAGTTGCTTATTAGACATATGGCAGGAAATGTGTCTGCTTCATTACACTCTATATACAATGATTGTTTAAACTTTGCTGCTTCTATAATGCCTTACTAAAGTTTACTTTATGCTCAACATGATTAAGCAAGGATCACTTTATAGGTGTCCAAAGATCAAATAAGTCTTCTCAGAAGAAGAAAAATGTGCATCTGCTTTAATGTTGAATTATCGACCATATCTCAACACGTTCGGAGACTTGAAAGACTAGCCCAAAGGAAATATACACCAGGAACAAGATCCTGCACTTCTTTGGTTCTTTACGAGTACTCTAAGAGATGTAATCAGATAGATAAATGTTCATCTTCCTGTCTCTAAGGAATAGAATGAATATGAGTCTTAATTAATAATAAAGTGACTTGTCTTCCTAAAGTGCCGGCCTAACATTGAAGAAAAAAGGGGTTTGCATTGTTCAGGAGCAGTTCCTCCTTGTAAAAATACTAGTCCCATAATACTGCCAAGATCTGTGCCAGCCTAGACAGTCTGCCACTTTGTGTGCCAGATGCCAAACTGGAAGATGCCTGAGGAAAGTTCATCAACACCATTGAAAGATTTAAAACTTTTACTTTCATAAGCCTCCTTCTACTTATTTCTTGCCAAATCCTCTTTACCCCTACACTTTCAACTTCTTTCAGGATCCTGATCCAGAGCTCACAGTCCTGATGGGATTCTTTCCAGTAACTTCTGTGTGCTGGGGCATTTCCTCCAGCACACAGCTAAGGTAGAAGGGAAGAAAAATCCTTTCCTACTCTCTGGACACTTGTTACAAGGCTAAATAGATTGCATAATTAATTATGGGAAATACAAAGCATCTTTGGCAGAATGGGTACAGGATCCATAGATGTCCTCAAAATTCTCAGAGGTGCATCACTCATCAACATAAAGGTTTTTGGCATATGAGATTTAAATACTGAGACAAATTACTCACTAACAGCAAGCAGACTATGAGCCCTCCAATTACCTGAATGTAGTTGGTGTGCTTTAGATTTATACTGCACACTTCTGTTTGTAGTTGGCCATGGCTTATTTATCCAGTGAGAATTTTCCAAACCTTCTTTAGACGGAGGAAAAAAATACAGCTATTGCCTTTGAAAATGAGTAGGTGAAAATAAAAATTGTTCCTGGCCCTTCACTCTCTGTGGCCTAGCTGAAAACTTCCCCCACGGCTTAGCATCCTCATAGATTCTTCAGCTGCGGACAAAAGAGATGTCTTATTGACAAAATTCATACTTTCACACCCATTCAGGAGTCTCTCACCCAGCTGATGACTTCATCTTAGTAATACTAGAGATCACTGCAGTCATCCTGGACTGACCTCCAGCATTCCCAGGATTCTTTATGGTACCTACACCTTCCACTGGGATGCTCCTGGGACAGTGATTCCTATGTTTTGCAATCTTTCTTTATTCTTTCTGCCCTGATCCTCTAAAGTAAGGGCCCCATGTCCTTTCCCTGTATTCAAATATCTCAAAGAATATTTTGATGGATTAAAAGAACCGTTTTCAGGCACAGCCCTCTCTTTGCAGAATTCATAACACTCAATCACCTCTGCCAGCCACAAGTCTGGCATCCAATTTGGCACTGAGAACTTTTCTTTCCCTTATGTGCATTCAACATTCTCGTTACACTGCAGCTTCCACATCATAACTCATGCAACTCAGCTAATTTTACCTCTTTACTTTCTTCTCTTCTTGGAAGCTGAAGCTCACTTCTTTATGATGACTATAAGGCCCAGTTCCCAGACTTCTTCAGTGCATGCCAAATGCCACTGCCAACCTCCTTCCACTTGCAAATAAATGTGAACATCTCACCCCCACCCACAAGTGTATTTGTTGCAGAATGTTAACCAGGAAAAAAAAATCCTGTTATTCTGTAAAATTCTTCCTGGGCTTGGTCTTGTTTATATCATGCTCTATTCCTTTCTTCCACCACCTCCCTTATGTGACTGAAGTGAAGAAGACCTCATGATTAAGGAAATGCTTCTCAGATTATATTACTCCAATGTGGCAATCCTACCATTTAAGAAAGGATTTAGATTTAAAGAAAAGAGAATCTGATTTTTCGTGAATTAAAATGAAACAAATATCAATGAAAACAGCTAGACATATATAAATACACTTAAATACATTCAAGCATATGTGTGTATGCATACACACACTTTGTTAAGACATTTATTGATTGCTTTCTGGCTGTAGCAGGTAGTAGATGTAGAAAAAACGGAAGGCTGTTACAGAAGAAGAAAGAGGATGTGGGTATGGTACCCCAGTGGCAAATTGTTTTTTAATCAGTATAGAGCCTTGGTCTTGCCTGCTTAAGTAACTGAAACCAATTAAGTGTTCAGGACCAGCTAAGCAGCAAAATCAATCTCTATCTACTCTTAAAGTCTTTGTTTGTAAGGAAGATAAAACTGACAACAAAAAATAAAAAGAAAAAAAGATCAAACTGGGACACCAGATCTGCGTATATTACATGAGGTTTAGTTTGGTTTGGTTTGGTTTTATTCTGGGAAGTAGGAGATTCATGGTGTATTTGAGATGGTTTAAGAACCTACAAAATGAAGGGGAGAAGATATCAACAGTCAAAGACAGAATTAACCCAGGAAAAGGGAGGTTGAAACAATCCACAGAGGAAAATACAGAACATTGTCACAAGTTCAGAAGTAGCAAAATTGATCAGCTTTAAAGCGATGTTAATTATCTAAACTATCTAGCTTTCTGCAAAGCTTTTCCTGTACTTTTGATCTGTGCACAAAGCTCCTGAGAGAACTGCAAGACAAGACAAGCAAACTAAGTTGCACTTCCTAATGTCTGCAAATACAGCAATCTACTTATTTATAACAGAAATTGTTGAGAATTAAGAAAAATGAAAGGAGTTCTGAAAGGTCATGTAGCTTCCCTTATAACTAACAGTTGGTTTGGGTTTAATCGATACTGTCTTGGGTTCAGGGTGTATTTTTTTTATTATTTATTTATTCCCAACAGCAAATTATAGTGATTATTTAAAAAGAAAATAAAAAGCACACAAAAATTTCTAGCCAGAGCAGATTCCAGTTTAATCAGCCAGTGTTGTTTGACACTAATATCTCTGTGTGCATTACTTGCTAATGCTACATTACATTTCAGCTTGCCTCCGTCTTGCAGAATTTGAAAGATGGATGTGTTTATGGGCATGCTACACTCCATAGACCATGGAAGATCTTACGCAAGCTCTTTCTATAGCAAAGGGGAATTAAAAATAAATCTACATATCCTTAAATAGTGCTTGCTCTTGCTCCTTCATATTTGACAAGGATTCCTATATCTGGGGCCCACTATAATATGGGAAATGTGGTTGGTGTAGCATCTGCGTTTCCTTCCTTTTCCATGGGATGAATACAGAAGAGGGTGGGATCCCCTAAAACCCTCTTGTATCCTTCTATACCAGACTCCAGCTTTGCTTACATGCAGGTAGGGCAAGGGGGAGGTTGCTGTTATCAAGAACACAAAAGAATGTCTTGTCATAGTGATGAGCTACGTGAATTACCTTTGATAGTGCTGGGGGAGACTTTGCCACACTGCATGTATCTGAAAGACTACAGGACACTAAGGACGAAGCCTCGTCCTCTCTCAGCAGCGCTCGGAGCTGAGTATTAGAGCCCTCTAGTGAGATTTCTCGGAGCGGATCTCCGCCTCCTGCCCTGTGGGGGCCGGCCCCAGCCCACCCCGCAGCCGGGGGAGCCCCTTTCCTTCCTAGGGGGGAGCCGAAATTCCCCCTGCCCTGCAAGACGCGGCCGAAGGTTCGCTCCTCACGAGCCCCGTGGGAGCGGGAGGCTCACCTACTCCGGCCCCATGCGTGGAGTGTCCCGAGGCATGGGGACTGCTCACCCAGGGAGCCGCAAGAGGAAGTCCTGCACCCCGAACCTCTCAGCAGCATAGGGAAGGGAAGGCAGGAGGGAGGGGAGAGCAACCAGTTCCTAAAAATACTCCCCTGTCACATCCCCGTGAGCCGGCAGGGATGGAGATGGCAACAAAAATGCCTTGAATCGGTAGGAGCAGTGAAAAATCTTCGTGCTTTCCTCATCATCTTGGAATAATCAGCGGAATTAACTGAGGTCGAGGAAACAGGCTCTTGGGTTAGTTGTGGGAGGCTGTGAGAATAGGGGGCAGCCATTAAAAGAAACCTGATCGCTATTCATCAACTCGGAAGAGGGGAAAGGAGGAGGAAAAAAAGATCTTCGTGGTTCGAGCTCATACCAACCTGGTCTATCTCTGATCAAGAAGATCCCTGGAAACAAGAAGTTTACAAATATTGTCAAATTGATGCTTGTAGTGTGATTTAAGTTGTCAATCCCGCAGAAGCCCACCAGAAGTTTAGATTCAATACCCTGCATTTTTGGCTAGTTATTGCCAATCCCCTAAGGCAGAAAGCTCGCTCTCCTCTTATTTTAACCATATGTGCCTTTTGTTGTTGTTGTTGTCTTGTCTGTAAGCTGCACGCTGTCTGCTGAGAGGGTCCCCTTGTGAGGAGGTCCGGGCGGCCGGGAGAGGAGGGGGTTAGGGGATGGGCACCAGCCTGGTCCCCCCTGGGCTGCCCCCCATCCTGCTGTGCCCTCTGTGGGATCCGGGCCTGGCTGGGGGCTGTGGAGGACGGACACCCTGAATATATATCGATGCTGGGGGTAACGGCAGGGTGGGTGCTGGTAGTAGGAGTGAAAACTCCCAACCTGGAGCCCGAGATTGAGAAGGGATAACATAAAAGTAATCAGGACCGGCAGTCTCAGCCGGTTGGGGGGCTATCGGATTTCCTGGGGAGCGCGGGAGGTTACTGCGCCTTGAGCTGGGGACACAGGACCGCCCCGGGGTCCCGTTTCACCGGGGGGCGGCGGG
>JANRGW010007519.1:0-19656 GCA_024733675.1 Psilopsiagon aymara
AGGGCTGGGTTCCTCCTTTGACACTGGTGCTGGGGATCGGGGCCCCCACAAGGTACAGGTGTCCGGGTGGGAGGGCAGAGGAGGGCCCTGGCCTCTTCCTGAGCATCTTCCATGTTCTACCATGGAGATGGACTTTTCCCAAGGGCATGCAGTGATAGGACAAGGGGGAATGGCTTTAAACTGAGAGAGGGGAAAGTTAGATTAGATATTAGGCAGAAGTTCTTCCCTGTGAGGGTGCTGAGGCACTGGCACAGGGTATTCAGAGGAGCTGTGGCTGCTCCATCCCTGGCAGTGTTCAAGGCCAGGTAGGACGCGGCTTGGAGCAACCTGCTCTAGTGGAAGGTGTCCCTGCCCATGGCAGGAGGTTGGAACTGGATGAGCCCTAATGTCCCTTCCAACTCAAACCATTCTATGGTTCTATCCCTCATTGGCTTTATAAATGTCATATATTTGTGTATGTGTGTCTCTAGCTATACATGTAATATATATACAGTAACACTGTTAGTGAAATAATGCAACATGATAGCATATGGTTGAAATTATCTTGATTGGGGTCTATAAAAGTTTTTATAATATTCACTAAAATGAAATTATACTCAAAATTACTTTTCATAGAAGAAGCTCTTGTATATCTCAAGAGACCTTGCAACAGGTGCCTTACAAATTTTCACATATTTCTTCCTGATAACCTTGTGTTTCCTAATTCCCTCAGGAAGATGATGTCAGCCTCCAGAAATTTTTGATCATGTTCTTTCCAGGGTAACTTTAAGTCATTTAATGTTTTCACAGTGGTGATAACTCTGTCAAAACAAACTGCTCTTTTGTGCATGTAAAAATAATCTGTGTATCTGACCTGAAATCGATGAGAGAAAATTAGTAAGTTGATCTGAAGCAGACTGAATTTAATGGATGTCGTTTGATCAACCTCGGTGGCTTTCCCAAAGCTTCCCACCACCCCTACAGTGACACAGGTGAGCTCCCTGGTGGTGGTGGAGTTGTGAACCCTCATGTTGACTCATACTTGTCTGCATATTGTTCACTGTCAAGCACTGGAACAGGCTGCCCAGGGAAGAAGTGGAGCCACCCTCCCTGAAGGCATCTAAAAGATGTGTAGATGTGGCAGCTGAGGACACGGTTAGTTGTGGACTTGGCAATGTTAGCTTTACAGCTGGACTCAATCTTAAAGGCCTTTTCCAAACCAAATAATTCTGTGATTCTGTATTGTCCTAAGGCTGAGTTTGCCTCCAAATGATACCTGCTTTCCCAAGACATGTGGAGTCTTCTCCAGCTTTTACTGGTTTATAGCAGATTTTACTTTCCTTATAAAGGTGAAAGTGAATGTAGTAAATCTATATGTAAAAATAGACTGTATTTGTTGGTGTCATTAACCTACTGACTGCTGTTGACATGCCCAAACTACACAAGCACACTCTTGCTCTCCCAGACTCTAGAAATTAGCCATTACTTGTTTCCTTCTAGGGACAAATCTCCAGTATAATGAGGTTTTATCCTTTTAAAACAAAATAACTTTTATTAATTCCTTGAATTAATAATTGAAGGCTTGACTTTCAAGGGGTGGCAGGTGTTTGTTATGATTAATAGCATGCATTCCCTATGTATCACATAACTTTACCAAATCTTAGTAATAGTGTGGGGGTCAGTGTCACTGTTATTAATAGTAATGATAATTATATCTTCAGGAAACTGCCAGAAAAGTGTCTTTTCTATGAGTCAGAGCAGTGTAAACAGAATGTACAGGCAGGCACTACTCTTTCCATCAATAGGTAAACAATCTTTGTTAAGCTCATCTTGATAGTCTTATTTTGTTGCCACATTTTAATTACCCATCCTGTCTGTTTGTTATTCCATTGCTTTTTGCTGAAGATACAAGCTTTAAAAATCATTGGTATTTAGGAAAATCCAAAGCTGGGGTGATGCATGCTCAGGTGCTAATTTATTTACATCAATTAATTTCAGGCCCCTGATGTAAACCAATTAGTATTCAACACTTAATGGAGTCATTATCTGTCAGATTAGCTTTTAGAAATGCTTGTCACTGCTACAGGACCAGGCAGCAGAACTTTGCTAATAAAACTAGCAGAATTAATGGAGTGAACAGCATAGATAATGACTTAATGTGGAACATACAGTATAGAAAAGAGACTGAACAACTGTCTTCAAGAAATGAAGATATCATTGAGCTAGCTACTTTATTCCAAAAATGAGCTCAGATGGTGCTCTTCAGAAACATCAAAGGTGTCTACCTAAGCCTTTGCAAAGTTATGTGTCTTAATAAATAATCTTCAACCTTTGTGCCCTCACATACTCACAGTCTACCTTTCTAGCTTGATGTGGCGTGCAAATAAATACTTCCCTTTGTATCACCCTGCTGCGACTTGAAGCCGTTATTTCAAAGGATTAGGGCTGATGGGAGTGACAATATCCAGGTTACTGAGCCGCTGCCATAGGTGTCATCTGCAAACAGCATGGTGTACAACAACTCCAGGTGAGACCTACACTGTGAAATGCACTTGTCACCTAACTTCAGGGCTGTGGGACACTGCAGAATATATCATATTCAAGAAAGGTCAGCAGGAGATCAAAATCCCTAGGCAGGCAAGGCTGGTGTTGCACCCGCAACCAGCAGGTGAGATTTGCAAACTGCAATGAACCTCCAAAAAGTATTGCTACAGCTATGCATGTCTTCAGAAGCTTCCCATGAGGGTGTGAGATAACAGCATTTGCCTATGTTTTGCTCTTCTAGGGTAAATTGCCTTTTTTTGTCTTTCACCAAGGCAGCTTTATGCAATTTTTCATTTGTGAACTGCAGTTAGCCTGCTTAATCTAGTGCCCCTGTGACACCCTGTGTTAAATTTGTCCTTGCATGGCAGGTAACCACAAAACTGAATTCCAGCTTTAGCTTTCAAAGAATACAAGTGCAGCTTAAAAATACAATATTATATGCAAATACATATTGTGTATTTGCATAGCAACTCCTGTGACCCATGCTCTACTGAGAACCATAGCATGTACCCGTACGTGTGCCTGTGATAACGTTGACCTCGCTGGCTGAGGGACAGTCTTGCACCTTCACTCTCTCACAGGTCCTGCTTTCAGAGATCGCCAGCTCGTTTGGAGACCCTGGTGTCATAAATACGTTCATAATCGCATAAGGAATTCCTCTACAGCAAGTATATGTGTGACTATTTGATTAGTAGTCACTATACCTGATATCTAAGCCATGGTGACAATGTCCACATTCTCAGGTGCTCTTTGCTTTCATATGTTTCCTTGTCCTATGCTAGAGTTCAAGTACTGAAACTTGAGCTCTACCATAAGACAGAATGAAGGCATTACTGTGTTATTTACTATTCTTACTAATTACAGCTTGTAATGTCTTGCCAGCTCTTTTCCTGTTCTTCTCATCAGAGCCTGAATGGCCTCTTCTTGCCAGGTAACCATATAGTTCGCATAGTTTTAAGTTATGCACTACTTGGGTAACACTACAAGTTAGCTGCCTTTGACCTCAGAAGTGATTGCATGCCATACATATTTTTTAAGTCTGCCTCCTTTAAATAACTGCATTAGCACCTTATATATATCATCTATCCTTGTGTAGATGCTGTACATAAGCACTTACGGCCATTTGTGTACAGTTAATAGTTATATACCCATATTTTATTTTGCATTCTCTGTTCTCAGTGGTAGTTTTCCACTACCCCAGAGGGACTCAGTTTATGTCTGAAAAATCAACATGTATATTTGATTTTCAGTGTGTGTGTGGCTAGTGAGAAAGAGGCGACTGTGCACCCGCACCTCCAGAAAATCATCTTGCTTCAGCTCTGCTGCTCAAGAAACTTGCTGACCTTGTATGGCTCCTAGGGAGAAGTGAGACTGAACAGCTTTGTCTACGTGATCCCTGGAGTGGGAGAACTTGGACTACAAGGAAGGAGACATTTGGCTGGCCATCCTGGAGAAGGTACTGCTGGTGACAAAGGGACATGCTCCATGGTTGGGTAAACAGGGCATCAGTTTTGAAGGGTGGATCGCCGCCACCCAGAATACCTGTATTGGCTTTGTGAGCATACAAGCATGAGAAACAAGCTGGTTTTATGAACTTCTGTCTCGGTGAACCTCATTTTAATATCTGTAAAGGAATATAAACCCAGATTAACCCTCCACTACACTCAGATTTCATTGTGAACGTTTTGTACAGCTGTTCAGAATTTTCTGCTGTTCCAAAGAACAATTAATTTTGTTATCAATAATTTGCTGCTTCAAAGGATATGTTCACATGCCTATCAAGACAGTTTGTATTTCCATAATTGAAATCATACATGACTGCTGCAGCATCCTCAAAGAGGGTGGGATTCTTTGATATTATTTTTGTTTTCCTGCTACTTTACTTAGTATTTCTGGTCAGTCTAAATAGTCACTGGTCTTACGCTGTAGCTGGTGCTATGGCCTCACTGCTGCTCTTTGTAAGCGCACAATATGAGGTGTCACGATTCAGATGCTGCTTTATGGTCCTACCTGCTGCAGATACCCCTTTGAAAGGAGAGGAAATTGCTTTTGGATAACATCACTCTTCCGTTACAGCTGGTATTGGCTGGTGCAGATACATGTTTACATTTTGCTTGGGAAATGTAAACACTAATTAAGCATTAATGTTAATAGGTCCTGGGACTGGCAGGCTTGAGGCACGGCTCTGCTGCTGGCTCTGCCCTGACTGCAGTCCATTTCACCCCACTCGCTATCTGTGTTTTCTGGCAGAAAACAGGGATAATTATTTATTCTTTTCCAAAGAGGGAGGGAAGAGACACCAAATAGGGTCATGTAAGGACAAAATATTGTGTTACTGTGAATAAAACTGAATCCTTCCATCAGCCTGATGAAAAAGGCGGGAGTGGTTTATTATCCTCAGGTTCAGCTGTGGAAGCTGAGCAGGGAGGGATTGTGATGTGATCCTTGTGCCTCCAGAGGAAAAATACCCCTGTATCTCCCACTCTCGCTTCCTGCACCCAAACTCAGCTTTCCTAGGCAGTTTGCTGGAAAATCTCTATGTGCCATAACACAGGTAGAAGAGGTGCCTAGCAGTTAGTGTAGTGGATATAAAGCAGCATCTAGTCCTGCTGTGGTGTAGGCAGTCCAGATTTCAGGTTTAATTCACTGTATAAAAGACTTTGTTATTCTTGTTCCCCATGTGTTCCTTTTTTATGTACCACTGTGGGATGAAACGGTCACCGAGGTGCCTCTGCTGTTATCTGGTCCTGGCATGGTTTTAGTCGTGGCCATTTCAGGTCTTTGATGGGAGGTTTTACATTTTCCCTTTGGTTGGTTTCGGAGTGCCTGCGAGAGCAAACAGCGTCTCTTCTAATTAGGCGAGTGTAATTCCTCACAAACTGGTCCTCTCCTTTTGTGAGGCCATAGATTTGCAGAAAGAATAAAAGTGCCCTGATTGTCCCCTCCTTTCAGCCCTTCCCCTGATGAGGAGTGTTGCTACACCTAATAAATTAAAGGACACAAAGTTAATGAATTTTTCATTTGAACTCACAGCTAGGTATGGATTAGTGAGGCTGACGTTACTGAAGAGCTCAGAATTAGGAAGGGTCCTACAGGGACATTTTCCTCTTTACTAAAATCTTTTCATTCACCTTTTCAAGCATTATCTCGCTTGGTAGAAAGAGTTCCTTTCACAACATATAGCCTGTGGGGTCTGCTTTCTGTCCGCGGCATAAATGTGATCATTCATTTTGTTTGTCTAATGGATAAAAATAAAGGGCAGTGTGAGTGACATTCAGACAGCCTTTCTCCTGAAAGAGAAGCGATTCATATGATCCCGAGCAGTAAGCTGGAGCAGACCTTTACTAGGCACAAATGGTCCCAATTCCTTTAAATTCCAGCTCTGACAGTTTACACCAGCTGAAGGTTGTCTTTCCTCCCCCTTCAGTAGTGCTGTGGGCTGCAGAAGGCTTGGCCTTATAAATAAAACTGCACTCAATTTACTTAGAAAATAATTTTAAGTTAATGTCAAAGGACCTGTATTATTCAGAATTATTTTCTCTCGGTCTCCCATAAATTTCAATGGATTGCAGCTGCTCAAACTGATTTCTGCTTCCTGCAGCTGATCTGGTGAGAATCATTGCATACATCCATTTGGAAGGGAAGCTGTGCCCTGAATAGTTTGTTAGCCCTGTTTTTCCTGTCCAAATTAAAGTTCTGTGACTTCCATTTTAATATTCACTTGCCTTTTGATGCACGTAGGGGGCAGGTTATGGCCTTTCCCACACCCCACATCCATGCAGCTGGGATGTACTATGACAAGCTTAACTTAGAAATCTGATTCTAATTTCTAATTAGAACAGAGTCAAATGGGATCTCTTGTGATGCTGCAAAACAGGATGGGAGGAGGGACAGAAACTACTGCAAAATTAAGAAAAGAAGGAAAAACCCCACAATAATTTCCCCAGGCTCCTGCAAGTGCTCTGGTGTTTGCAACACATAGAGGGTGGTTAGGGGAGCCCACCATATGCAGAGAAAGGGAGAAGTCAGGGCAGGGAGAAGGCTGGTGGGCAGCAAGATGGAAGTGATGGGGATGGCTGCTTGCAGCAACTTGTTTGTGGGAGCTTGTGCCAGGGATCTGTTTCTGGCTCTGGGAGAGGTTCAGGGTGTTCATTACTATTCATTACCGAAAGTGTTGGTGGGTATTTCCCCATAGGAAGTGCTGTTTGCCTAAGTCCCCCTGCTGAAACCCCAATGTGACATTATCACTATCTCAGTTTTTCTCACCATTCAAACTGGAAATGACGTTTGTATTCATTTTTACTCTGTTTCTGCCCTAAACTTTGAGCCATTTTGCTGAGTGCTTTTAAAGTAATTGCCTGTTGCACCCACAAATGCATTTCACTAACGGTTTATTTTATGCAAAAAACAAAATACAAAGGCCTTTGGGAAGAATCTGGGTAAGTAATCTGCATTTATTTCTTTATCGTACGCATTGTATGACTTCAGTATAACTTAGTTTGCATTGCTGCTTTCCTTAAGCAATTGCAGAGAAGCAGTTTGCAGGAACAGACGCCTTATCTGGGTTCCACCTGTTGGGGTTTTTTCGTTGGATAAATAATGATGAATGTCTTGCTTTTGTGACAGATTGGAGGAAGGGCAAAAATGCCACAGATCAGCTCATAATAATAGCTACTTAGATTAGTATTAATCAACATTTAAAGCTTCAAGGGTTGTTTTCTCTCCTTATGCCGTTTTCACTTCCTTGAGTTAGGAAGTTTTATTTCCCCTTGTAAGCATCTGGTTTGTTTTGGGTATAGGAGGTTCTAGAATGTACCAAATATAAAGCATAACTTTGTGGCTCAACTGAGCTCATGATATGTGCTGAGGATGCAGAAAGATTTAACCCCCAAAGATCTTACTCTTTTTGCTGCTTAGTGCGCATTTCAAGCAGAAATGATCCGTGCAGGAGGGAGTTCTCCAGTTCCTCAATAATTTGGGATCAAAGATCCTGGCATGGGGTTAGGCAAGGAGGAGCATAAATCTGGGTTTAACCGAGATTCATGTTTCTATTAAAAAATAATTGCAAAGAACTAACTGAGATTGTCTTAATAAATGATATTTATGTTCCTCAAGCAGCATAGCTGATCCATCATTTTATACATGGCTCTAAAAGAAGGATTAATGCTGCTTATGATACTGCGGGTTTCTGTAGTACATCAGCACTTTGGTTAGTGTGCAGGTCCTCCATGTACATATTTGTACAGAGGCTTGTATTTGCAGACTGATGCACATACAACTGATCTTTGTGGTATGCATCAGTGTTTTGCTCACCTCCTCTGCCTGTTCCTGAGTACTGCATCAGCTGTGATGCCAAAATGCCTCCTGTGGTACCAGCCAGAGCTGGCCTGAGGTTATAGCCTGCTCAGACACGCTGCACAACCCAGTCCCAGGTCCACAGGAGTCCAGTAGCAAAAGCAAGCATAAGTATTTGCTAGGAAATTAGCTAAATGAGCATTTGCAGTTTAATTCTTCCTCACTCTAAGTGTGAAATCTGGAACTGGGGACTGAATGTTAACTTCCTGATGTTTCTAAATAGCTGGGTCTGATACTGATTTAGTGTCATAAACTGTTTTATTCCCTGACTTCTTATGGCTGCCCGTGCCCAGAGACTCACTGTGCTGGCAGAGACCATCCTCTTACTTTGACAGACGTGAAACCTTGAAGTTTCTCCTAGCTCGGGGCAAACACCATGGGAAAACTGTGGCATTTTGACCAATTTTCTTCATTCTTCACTTATGGTACAGATTTGAAAACCCAACCAACTGGGAAGACCGACTGCTTGAATCCCTTTTTCCAGCACTGTCCTTACTGCCTCTTGTGTGCTGCATCTGGTTTTCCCAGAGTCCAGCCTTGGAGAAAACCCATACAAGTCAGCTAGAATTCCCATACCAAATACTTTCCTAACCCAAAAACTACTGTCACCTTTCAATTCAGATAAGTAAGCTCTGGAAAATTATCCCAAATAGAGAAAATTCAATTTCTGGTCTTATAAGCAAGTTTAAAAACAAAACAAAGAAATAACATGATTGGTGGTGAACAATTATTGTGTCTTTGGACTAGACTACACTTGCACCATATGCCAGGTGGGAGTGTTCTGAAAGCTTTTTGGGGTGGAGAAAGCTAATTCTAGTGGGAAATATTTCTCTAAAGACTTATTTTGATCAAATCTCACTGTGGTATACTATACAATAATGAACCCTTGTTAGTGATGTTATAATCAAGGCCCCTCTGAGAGCATTGCTTTAATGGCAAAGGAGAAAATCCCTCCTAGCAGGTGCCGTGCCAAGGGGAATGGGTTTTTCCCAGACTGATGGAGGCACAATAAAACTTACACTACCGTTTAAGCAGTTGCACTATTTTATCACCACAGAAAATATTTTACATCGAACACTTTCTCCCAGATGCCATCGATATGCAGCAGAAAATGCTTTTCATGTATTTGAAGGCTTCCATCCTTTTAAATGTAAAGTTAGAGAGCAAACCAGTATTAATTTCCAGGATGGAAGCAAAAGCAGTGCACAGGAGAACAAATGCAGCCAGGGTTCTACACCAGTTTGTCCTCCCTTGGGTTCGGGGAGTTCAGTGGCTTCTTACACCCTGGCTCATGCCTTTCTTTTTCTGATAGCTTTTCCCTCTGGCTTTTCTTCCTTGCAGGTGCAGAGCAAATTGCACTTTCAACCCAGAATTTGATTTAAAATAGTAGTTAAAGCTAGTTATAAATTACATATCAGAGATAAAGATTTTTTGCTTATAGAATAGATTTGCCGTTTCCTCTTTCTGTTCTCCCCCCCCCCCCCCCCCCCCAATATGAGAAGAAAATTGTTGAAATCTATTGGTAAGCATCAGCATTAGCTGGGAGTGATATTCTAGCATGTGTTTCTCTTGTTAGAACACATCCAAGTGCTGCTGGTTTCCTCTGTCTCGAAGATGACTGATCTTGCTGAGCAGCTCTGGGGATGTTTTCTGATGATGGCTTTTTAAAATGAATATAATTTCTTGGATCAGACAGAATTTCAGTTGTATATATTTGCTTCATGGTACTTTCTAATCTGTCTAGGCTGATTTGCAACTCAAATATTAAGAAAATATATTTATGAACGTACTTCTTAATGGAACCAAAAGAGATTTCAGAGGAAGTATTCAGAGACAGCCAACACTTTTGCATTATAAATGTGCTGTGTTTCTCCTTATTTTCTCTATTCATTATTACTCTTGCAAACAATCCATTGTTTGATAATTAATATTAATTTCATACACTTAATTGACAGTATTACCAGGGGGTGACTAGATCAGCTTCCCAGTATTAAATAATTTTTAACAATTTGTACTGCTCAGCTTGTTGCTTTGCTGATTTCCCAGTTGCTTCATCTCGTCTACATCTACAGCCAGACACAGGGGGAATCAGAGCAGTTCAAAATCAATAGATCAGCAGCCAGAGCAAGTAGAAAGATGCGCCTTCACTGCGTGACCGCGCGTCTCCAACGGAAGAGCGATGAGCCTCGCTGTGTTTGATCATCCATCCACGTGATCCATCTCACCCCTGGAACACTAGATATTTGCACAATATATTGCTTGGATACATCGCATAGATGTTAAGCACCGTTAAGAAAGTACAGTTTTTGTCTAATCATAAGCTTGTCTGCTAAGCTCAACAGCCCTGCGTCTTCTATATGCTCTTTGTTGCCTTGGTTCATACTGGTACTTGCTGATCTGCTATGGGAGTACATTAATACTTTCACATTCAAGTGGGATGGCAAAAAATTAATGGTCAGTCTGGATTTTTCTGTGTCCCTTTGGAAGAGCTATGAGACAGATCCCCCAAAAAATTAACATAAAAATATTTGTACTCTAGAATGGACATCAAATATTCTGCTTGGGACATGGGAAGGAGTTTTGGGGTTTTTTTGGGGAAAAAAACCCCAAAACCAACAACTGCTACTTAAGGATTTATTTATTTATAATAAGGAATTGAATTTGTAAAGGCTGTTTTTCTGTAACACAATCATTATTAATCCTTAAAGCACACTCAACACTGATGATTTTACTGCACAGATGATTCTGGAGTTCAAAGACCTGTATTAGCACCACAGAAGCTCAGGAACCACCTACATTTCATGCAGCAGCTCAGTAACAGCCCCAGAACACTGCTGTCTGAAGCCAGCACTGCTGTACACCACAGAGCATCCCATCACGCTTCAGCCCACATCCTAATTCCAAGTTTTTCTCATTTATTTTTCCTCCCATAGAGAGAGCCATGCAGAAGCATGCCTGGCTCAGTGCAAACCTTCCATCTCCCAGTAGACAACCTTTGTGTTTCTCCAGCTTCTGTCCCTCTCATCCCTCTCTTTCTCCTCCCTTGGTTTTGCAGAGCAGGAGGAATTTTCTTTGCCTGGGACATGACTCTTGTATTTCTAGGTGTTCATCTACATACTGTTTTGATATACTTGATATAGTAACCATTAGTTCACTTATGCTCTAATGGGACCCTGTCAGCACAGGCTGAGATGCCTGGTGTGGGGCAGTCGCCCCTGGGAAACCTGGCCCTAATAGAGAACTTCATGGGTTTCATTCCTCTCAGAAGAGCACCATTCTTTCTGTCCTCTTCTCCTGCGTCAAGGTATCTCAGTCCCTGCTGGGCACCACATATTACTTAACTTGAAGTCATGTATTTCTATTTCTGTGGTACTAATCCTGGTTTGGTGCCTACATAATGCTTTTTAAATCCTTTGGAGCATTATCGTATTTTATGCACACAGGTTTTTAATATGCTATTACAAAACAAATAACTCATGTTACTGATATAGTGGACAGTAAAATAAATATCAATAGCATTATATTTTATGGATTTTTTTAGTTTTCATATACTTGTAATAACTGCCATTTTAACAACCTGTTATTTGCATTAACAACTATCAGATCAGAAGTGATTGTAAAATGAAAAAAAATAGTGTGATTTTCCCAAGTAGGTTGTTTGGGGTAATAGTAGGGAAAAATACAGTTCCTGACTTTGTGTATTTTATTTTCATAGCTATTTTTAAACAGAAATTACTTCAAGTTCAGTCTTTGAGTAGCTCACAAGAGCAAAAGGCTGCTGTTTGTTTGAGAGGCTTTGCTTCCTGAAGGGATATCTTCATCCTTTACAACAGAAAGGAATGTTCTGTCTATTCTTTTGTCAGGAGAATTTATGTGTAAATACAGCAATTTGTGGTGACAATCAGAAGTTTTACAGTGGAAGGATGAGGCCTTTAAGGCTGGTTCACAATACTGCTAATGCTTCTTTTGGGGCCCATCCTAAAGGTGTTTTCTTGTAACCTATCAGTCAATTGGTTTTTCATTTTTCACACCACCCCCCCCACACTGTTCCCTTTTTGCCCAGTTTCCATCACCTTTCCAGGCCTCAGCAATCATTATGAGGTCTGCAGTCACCCAATACTCTTGTTTTTGGTGTAATATCAACCATGCAAACATTAGGATCTTCCAGGTAAAGCTAGTGTGTGTTGGCTTCTTGTTTCCATGTTCTAACCCTGGTCTTGCATTTGCTCTAAAATGCAAGTTGTCAGTAGCAGGGGACCCTGAGTCATCAGAATGGATTCATTTTGTAGGCAGCTTTGTATGCAAAATGAGGATCATTTTCCAAAAGAGTGGTGGTTAAAGGCATTATGGTATGCGTAGATAAATTACAAGGGTATTGGAGAAGTTGGTCTTTGTGTTCAGAGCTGGTCAGGCCACAATACAGATCTTTTTCTGGGGAAGAATTAGGCTGTCCATTGCAGTCCCAAGAGCCACAAAGCTTGCGGCTTTCTCTGATTTGGGGCACTCCACAATAATACCCACTGGTATTTCTCAGTACTTCTCACCTCTCTTCTGCTGTGAGGAATGTTGAAATGTAGACCTCCACTAACAGGGCAGAAAGGTTTGGGGCTTTTTATTGCTTTGGCAGTTTTCTTCTCTCTCCGTTAAGGTTTCTGGCTACTCCCTGGCTATCAAAACCTGGTAATCTGTGGGGTGCACTGAACTGAAGCTTGCTGGTATCTCACTTTTAGGGGGACCTTTCGAATGACCATCGGTGTCAGCTGGATGGCCTCCAAGCCCTTCCTGGCTGTGAGCTTGCTGGCTGCACTTAAGCTGGCTCCTTTGATCTTCTATGTATTTACATGTGCCTGTCTGTCTATTTATGATTTGATATCACCATCCATCGTAGTCCAAAGAAACTCTGCTCTCCATTACTTTCTCCTGCGCTGCCTCTCATGCTGGGGAGAAATTCCCCATCACTAGCAGCAGTGTTCATATTCAAATTTCTTTTTAGGTTCATCCCTTGTGCTGCCCAAGGAACATTGCTGGGGACTGAGCTGCTGGCATGGTACGGCTGGTGCTCATCACATCACCTTGGCTGAGGTTCTAGGACATGAGACCAGAGAACTAGTAAGTCACCCTTCATCACTTCTCATGTAAAATTGCTCAGGAATAACAAAGTCCCTGTTTCACCCACTCCTTTTTGGGTTACCTGAACTCTGCTTATGATAGTGTCTTCCCATGTATTCATAGGATTGTATCTATCTAGGGGATTACTAATGCAGCCTGAACTGGGGAATGTGGAGTCTATTAAGTGCCTGGCTGAAGAAGGTGTAAATTGTCCATGTTTATGGGCATTCATTAGTGTACTGTAGCCATCTTACAATATGCAGTGAAATTAAAAGGCGATATATTTAGAACAGATAGAAAAACCCCAAACAACCAGGTTCAGTGTTTAATCGACCTATAAAACCCACTGTTATGTATAAAAGCAAAGCAGATAACATACGGTGGTTTAGCAGGCATCAAGGAACTCATTGGGAACAGGAGTGGCATCCCCAGCAGCACAACTCTGTGCCAGTAGTCTCAAAAGAGTTTGATTTTTTTTCAGTTTAGTTTAAAAACTCTCAGAATTGATGGAAATACTTAGTTTCTCTTTAGGTTTTCCAATCTCCACTAAGGCATCCACTGCTGGTCAGTGTTGGAGATGAGAGGTTGGGTAGGATTGGTGGCTGCTACCTTCTTAGTTGGGCAATCTGTTGGTCTGTCATGTTACGTGTGTTTTATGTTCATGGCATCATCTTCCTTTTTGACTATTTCAAAGGAGCAAATTAATACTGTGCTGTGTTTTGTACTCTCACCACAAACGTTGCCTTTGGAATGGATTTGTGCTTTGCCATTTTCTGGTCTCGTTACAGTGTTTGTTATGAGAATGAGATATCATAATTTTAATGCCCAGTATAGCCTGTGAAAGACCATAAACATTTAATAGACTCATAAACATAGACTTTAACCTTTTCAATATTCTGTAGCTGGATTGGCTCCCACTGCACTGCATCCCCACAGGTTACTGCTGCGAACACGAGGGATGGCCGCGGTGAGTGAATCAAACAGCAGAAATCCAGAAAAGGTCAAAGCAGTGCAGTTTACTATTATCTTCTTTAGAATAAATGAGGCGTTACAATTCTGATACTGCATTTTTGTGGCTTAGACTGGGGCAAGGGGAAGAAATGGTATGACATAAATCTATTCTGAAGACAGTCATTGTAATGTGGATGGAAACAAGCGCCCACTGAACTCATCCCTTTTAACTCTCCTACAGCCATGCTGGGTGTCTGCCCTTCTCTTGCCACATCTCCTGCTTGTTCTACCTTCAATGTACACAAGAGGTAGCATCAACTCAGAATGAAGTGTTTTCAGGAGATTAGGAAACCTCAAGACTTTTCTGCTGAAATAACTGTTCAGTATTCTGTCATTGGATGCGCTTTGTTTTATATAGAATGACAAGAAGCATTTTGTAGTCAAGGATGGACAATGTTGTAGAGCAGGAAATGTTCCCAGTGAGTTTGATGCTTCAGATGTGGGGTAGTTGGAGATCATCTAAAATTGCCATGCAGCATAGTAAATGGACATAAAGGTCTGCAGACTTCAGTTTTTAATCTGGATTTAGAACGAAGTTACTGTAACAGATGCTCTCTTTTACTGCATTGGGTTTGAATTTGTCCACACCTCCTTTTTGTCCAAGGAGTGGTGTTTGGAAAGATTCAGTACTGCCTGTTCCTAGGAAGGAAAATGCCTCTGCACAGAGGGTTGAGAGCCAGCACTGAATGTTAAATGTGCAGATTGCTGTACCTCAAATGACCAGCACCATGAAGTCAGACTCAGGAGAGCACAGATTACAGACAGGGGAGCCCAGGACCTGACCCAACTGTGCATTGCACTCATCTGAACTCAGTCTTGGAATGGCAAGAGCAGAACAGAGGCCACAGTTTTCCCAGGTCCTGCTGAGATAGTCCCAAGGGATGCTTAGTCACAAAGGGTCTCCACCATTGGGAACTGCAATCTCAAAAATCAGTTTGTACCTTTCCCATATACCTTCCTGAAAAAACTTTGAACTTCAGCTTTGTACTTGAAATCCAGTCCTGTTATAACTGTCTTACTATGTAACTGCATGGCTTTTCTGGGAAAACCATTGCCAGTCACATTACTATGTATTCATTTCTGCAGAGATCTTGTTATAAAGGCAGATTTTCTTAGGCTGTACTACAGCTTTACTGTGCTATGAAGAACACACAATAGTAAAACCTGTATTATAACTTTTCCATTACAAAGTTATTATGACTGTATAATTTTGGGGCTGTGTTGCATCCTCTCTCTGCTGCAGTTCTGAGACCTTTTGACTGAGCAGGGTGGGATTTCATGTTTGTAGGGTGCTGCATGTCTCCAGCACTCTTTTTGGCTTTGTCTTATGCCACCTACAGAGAGATTTGTCTGCTCTATTGAAAAGCAGAATTGTACAGAAGGATTTGACTCTGCAAAAGTTTAATGTAGACAGAGTTCCCACTGCTAAACTGTTTCCTTCATGAAGAATCTATAGGAAAGGTAATAAAGTTTTAAATCAATAGTCTAAACACATGCAGAGCTATAATCTTGCTGTAGATTTAGTAATCCCCCATGACATTTACAGGACAGTTTCTGCAAACCCAAAATTCTAGTACCAAATTAGCATTTCTTAGGTCCACAAGATCCATTATGTCCATACCACATCTGTGAAGCTAGGAGCAGCAAAGTATCACAAACTCACATTTGACAGTGTTCAAACTGATGCATTAGCAGCTCCACTTCCAAGATCCAGGGGCAGGGAGGGAGGGCTGTGGCTAACTTTCCCTGGCTCCAAGTGTTTTCTGGCAGGATTTGGATTTTTCTCCTTTCCTCCTGCTCCAGTACAGAGCCTTGGGAAGCCCCATGCAAGCCCAGCCCCAGCTTTTCCTCAGTAATTGCACAGAGTCTGTGCTGCAGAGTCAGACCCCAGCACCTGCTGGGCGCCTTTCAAGCTGCTTTAACTGGATCACAAGTTCCTAACTGTAGATAGATGTAACAGAGACTAATCCCATAATCTAGACAGAGGTACAAGCTCTGGATGGGGAGCAGCTCATGTTACCTCCATTTGACTCCAGCTGACATGGCAGGAGGAGTTCAGTCATTGCATTCCCCTCCCAAAGCCATTCCCTGGTAAGTTAGATCTGTGGGCTGATTTTCTTTTATGTTATTTCATTTTTCCTTCCCAAAGCCCAAAGATAAATACGCAAAACAAAACGTCATGCTTCGGCCAAAAAAGGAAAACAACTTCAGTTCAGAAATGGTGTTTCTACGTTGGATAAATATTATTTGTACTCAAGACGCAGAACTCAAGGACTGGCATCATTTAAAATAATAAAATAAAATCCAGCAGTGGAATAATGGAGCCACGTTTACAGGGTTTTAATAGTATGAGGGGTAAGAAGGGGGCTGCTGCCGAGGTCTTCACAGTCCCAGGTTGAAATACCCACTTTAAACCACACTTTTGCAGCAGCCAACTCCTTGGTGTGGTTTCAGCACTACTCTGTGCCAGCAGAACATTGATCAGGAGCTGCTGCAGAGCCAGGACCCGGTGATCAATAGCAGGACAAAACCAGAACTGGCAGAGATGATATTTGCCATTAGCTTGTTAACTTCTTGTTGACAGGCTTTTAGCAATGACAGCTCTTTCTCGCTCTCCTCTTTCTATCCCCATCCAAGATTTAATGTTGTTTTGCCACTTTAATTAGGAATGTGGTTCTACAAATATTTACAAGCTGGCGTAGCAGGCTGTGAATCAGCAAGCCACAGATCCATGCACAAATCCTTCACAAGCATGTGTAAACCATGGATCCACTCCCATCACCACCTTTAAATCCTGTTGCTCGCCCTCTTTTCCCAAATCTTAAAAACTCAACAAAAAGTCCATCTGGGGTAAGATTTCACATACAGCATTATAAGTCTGGCTTTCTTTTGATGACATTAAACCAAAAGTTATTTAGTTGGGCCCCTTCCATATCTTACAGTGTTAACAAAAATAGATGCTTATTGCTTTAATAAAGATTTTGATTTGGAAATTATTTACCATTTAGACTTTGTATGCTCTAATTGCTTTTGATTCTTCAGAATACATATAATGGAAAGCAGCTGAAATCCTGGGGCTTAAAAATGGGCTCTTGCACATTTGAAGTAAATTTTATCCTGCAATCAGTCGTAAAGATCTTAACTGCAGCTATCACATATCCTAAATATGTAATTGCTGTGGAGCCTTTCCAGTCTATTGGTTACGGGACACTAGAAAAAGGGGAAAGTGAGTACAAATGTAGGCCCTGATCTCTGTAAGTATGTTGAGGAATGCTCACAGGGACTCGTCACCTGCCTAAAGTATTGGACATATGTTTTTATAGGATGGAGCCTTGGAATTAATGCAAAGATACACATGAATAATTTCATTTGCATGAAGCAGCTCACTGAATTACATGGAAGATGTTCTAGTGATTGAAGTGATGAATTGTAGCTGGGTTTTGGAGTCAGACCCTTGGCCAAAGGGCATCCCCATGGCCCTGTATGCTCCCTGGCTTCTGAGGGGAGGACTTACACTTTAAACGGACCTCCACATGTGGATCTACCCTAAAAATCAGTGGTGAGTGGATGCAGGACCAATCGGGCAAGGTGCTCTAGTCTGCTCTGCCTGAACCTAAGAAACTGCTGCTTAAAAACAAAGAGAAAAAGGTCAAAATACTTATTTCTGAGGGATCTGGAACACATCTTGGTCAAGTGCAGTCTAAGTATGGACTGAATTGTCTGTATTCTGAATGATTGATAAAAAACACTATAAAGTGAAATAGCATCTCTGCTTGCTTGTAGTAATTTTTGTTTTCAAGTGAAGCCCCTCCTATGGTCATGGTTGTCTTTAGAGGGAGGAGAGCACAGCTTGAGAACATCTGAAATTAAAACTTGAATGGAAGCCTCAGGCTCTCTTCTTTCCATATAAGTTAAAAAGCAAAGAAGATTCAGCCTCAAAAATTGTTTAAGGTGTTTAACACTCCGTTAAAGTCTTCCAAGTGGTGTAATTCATTGTTATCAAAGAGTTACTTGCTTTCAACCCTTCTTTAAAGGATTGTGTGAGATATTTCTATACTACATTATTACCCCCCAATTAGGGTGAACGGCTCCTGTGTCCACACCACAGATTCTTCATACTGGGAGATGTGTGTATGCGAAGGCTGCAAAGGCAAAGCTGCTTGGATCCTTGAGGAGAGCAGAAGAAGAAGCTGCTGAAAGCCCTGAGGTTTGCAAGACGCTGCTGAGATCAATGCTTGATCGTGGGCAGCTTACATAAAGCGTGGGTATGCTCATTCTGGATTTATTTTATTACAACGAAGACCAAATTTGGAGTCTCTCACTCTCATGATCATATCCCGTGCTTCTTTCCACCCCCTCTTGTTCTTTTTTTTTTTGAGATACTTTCCTAAATTCAGAAGATAACCTGATCTGTGACTGTGAAGCTGAAGTTTCTTTTCCTGCTCTTGGTTTGGTTGGACTTTGGGCTCTGAGCATTCCCAGGCACCCCACTCTGCCTGGATGCACTCAGCACTTTTGAGGCCTCCCTATGCATGCCATGCACGATGGGCAGCAAAGAAGACAACAGTGATCTGTACTTAACATTAGGTGGCACAAAAGAGTTTCCTTTTGCTCACAGTAATGCTGGAATATATGGGCAATAGCAAATAGATTCTCTTTTCTTTAAATGAATTTTCCTTCCCTATTTTTTTCCAGCTTTCAAGTATTCTTTGAAGTACTTCTGTTCATAAACTCGCTTGATTTCGTCTCTCATTCCATCTCTTTTGTCTGTTAACATAATTTGTTTTAAAATCACGCATAACTCAGCCCCTGCTGTAGTTGTATTTACAGAACAGCCAAAGGGCTTTAAAACAGGCTTATTCCAGTGAAATACCTTTTGTCCTTCCTCCAGACCAGTACTGCCTTTAAGGGCTTCACCTCTCCGCACCCTGTGTCTTCAGAGCCTGCATGACCACGTAGGGCATGTTTTACGGTGAAGCTTCTCCTCTGTGTCCTCGGCTGGGGCTGTTAACAAACCGCAGCCGTTTACTCCTGGTTTGGTACCCACACTACTTGCTGCATATTTATTTTTTGCAGTTGACTTGGGAAATGGGATTTGGGCGGGGGGAGTTTCCCTTCTTCTCCTGCTGTCATCCTTTCTGAGGCAGTTGCAGGCTGGTGTCCTGCTGCAGAGGCAGCCAGGTTTCACTGCCCAGCACAGGGGCAGCCGCAGGCCACTCACCCCAAGACCATGGTGTCTGCGCTGTGCTGCAGCTTGCAAAGATTTACAAGAAATAAATCAGTTTTATGGTTAAGAAACAAAGCATTGCCTACTGTGTACATCCCAGTGCCTCTCACTAACAGGTACAGGGCTACGGTGGTTGTAGCCATGTGGAAAAGTGCCTGTATGCTCGTCCTCCTGCTGCTGGGTTATGGAGACAAGAGACCTCACTCTGCTCTTGGGTCACTTCTCAGGTCTCCAAAAGGTAATTCTTCCCTCCTGTACACTGTTGGCAGAAGGGTTGGTTATTGTTTTTCTCAAGGTTCAGCTTCAGAAAGGGGAAAAGTTAAAAATATCAGCCCCTTTGGCTGATGCTGCCTGAAGTTTGCTGTTCTCCTGCCTGTCCCCAGCAGCCCCCCTCCTCCCCGCTCCCTACCCGGCTGCCGGGACTGAAGCTT
>JANRGW010007520.1:4473-16779 GCA_024733675.1 Psilopsiagon aymara
CCTCGGCTGAAGCCGGGAGCTTGGTCCTGCTCCGGGTTGCTCCATGCGGAATCTCATTCCCATGGGATGAGGGGGGGCGATGGGAGGATGCTCCCTGGTGTCCCCCATGAGCTTATTCCTGCTCTCTGCGTGGCCCGGGGCGGGCACATGGAGTGGGTCAGAGCGTGGATCCTGCGGGATTCCTCCTGCCTCCCGCTTCCATGGACTTGAGGAACCTCGGGATCGGGCGCTGCTCCTGACGGGAATCGTGGGAGCTGTGCTTACCCAAGGGCACAGCACCAGGAGGACCCATTCCAGACCTCGGGAGCATTGAGGATCCGTCCAGCCCGGAATGGGCTCCCGAAGGACACAATGGATCGAAGCCCCGCTGGGAAAGATCCCCGGATTGATTTGGGATCCGAATTCCCGCTTGAAGAAGAGGGAATTGTGCCTTTCCCAGCAGCTGCCTGGCAGAGGCGGCTGTACCCATGCACCCACTGTGGAGCCAGCGCTGCTCCAGCCGGGAGCAGTGAATGTTGGTGAGGAATCACATCCCCGCTCTGCTGCCTGATCCGCATCCTCGGGGGAGTTCCCTCTCTCAGCCCCTCTCCCCTTTATAGAAAGGTTGGGAATTGCGTCGGGAATTGCAGCTGGATTGGCCCAATTCCCAGGGTAAGGCACCCGGAATGGGGCTGTTATGTGGGAGATGGGATCCATGGGATAACTGAAGGACCTCGGGCTTGGTTTTGGCTGCGTTGGACACACTCTGATGGTGTTTGGGAGCCGGGAATTTCGCCGGGAATATTCCTGCTGCTTCACTCCAAATGGTCCCTCTTCGGCTGCAGCGTCGCATCCCATCATAACCCCTTGGGAAGTTCCCTGCGCTGGATCCTGCAGCATTCCCCATGTTCGGAGCGGCCGCTTCATTCCTCAGAGGTGGAAAAACCATCCTCACGTTGGAAAATCGTCGGCAGCTCCCGGAGCTGGGATAAAGCCACTTTCCAGCCCTGACTCATTCCTCCCCTGAAGGAGGCTCCGAGGCGCTCATCCCGAGCTCCAGCTCATCCCGCTTTGCTTCCAGCGGGATCCCCACCTCGCTGCAGAGGGGCATAAGCTCGGGAGCAGGGAGAATTCCCATCTCTGGGATGGTCCTGGCCACAGGAGGGACCTCCCGGCTGCAGCCTCACACTGCTCAAAGGACGTTCCCAAGTCGCATCCCACCGGGATACTGGGATGGGGGTTTCTTAATCTGGGCTAATTCTGAGGCCTTTGATTTCGTTTCCTTCGGGAAAAGGCCTTATTTCAGGCACTCCCTCTGCTCTACTTCCAGCGCCACATTCCCAATGGGATGATTGCTCCGGAAAGCCGGGAAGAAAGGCTCGAGATGGGAATGTGCCCCTGGAACGTGGGGGTTTGTCCCTGCTCTGGGGCCTCGCTGGACCCGGGTGTTCCCGGGCTCTGCTCCATAGGGATCAGTGAGGGGCTGCTTTGCTTCCAGCCTCAGTCGCTTCATCCCCTGAAGTCCATAGTGGGAAGGGGATCTCTGGAATGCTGCGGTCCTGGGATGCTCCATGTCCTCCTGCTGGCAGGGAAAGGAAGGGAATGGAGCCGCTGTTCCGGAATGCTGCGCAGCTCCTGAATCCTGCTTGGATTCCCTCCGTGATTGAGGCACCTTTTAGTTGTGGATTGGGAGCGGGTTGAGGGCTCTGTATCCCGGTGGCTGTATCCCGGTGGCTGTATCCCGCTGTCTCCATCTCTTGCGGCTGCGGGTCCGGTGGTGCCGGTGCCTGCGGATGCCGTTGGTTTTCCCTTTCCAAGGAGACAAATCCTCACGGGCTTGGGCTGTTCTCCCACGTTTCCAACCCCTCAAGTGCTGCTTGAGCCCCATTCCTGCTTGGATCCTGGTTTGGGATTGAAGCCAAATCAAAGCCTTATCCCTGGGGGTGCTGAGCACGGTCCCCTTTCCCTGTGGTGTGATCCCGTGTGTCCCGGAGGGAGGAGATGACCGTGCTCTGCTTTCTATTCCAGCAAAATCCCTTCAAGATGGATATAGAAGACTGTAATGGGCGATCCTACATATCTGGTAGGTGTCATGTTGGCTCCTTTGGGATCCCGGTGGATTTGGGATGCTCAGGCTCATCCTTTGGGGTTAAGTCATCCTCTGGCTTTGCCCAAGGCTGTGCCGCTGCCGTTGAGGTGGTGCCGACATCACCGTGGCCGTGGTGTGGTCAGAGAGCCATGGAATGGGTTGGGATGAAGGAATCTGAGAGCTCATCCAATTCCAGAGGCCTGGACCAGGTTGCTCCGGCCTGGCCTTGAACAGGGATGGAGCATCCAACCCTTCCCCATTCAACCCATTCCATGTCCCACCGCCCTCACTCCTCAGATCCCAATCTCCCCTCCGGCAGGGTAAAGCCATTCCCTGTGTCCTCTCCATCCCTTATCCAAAGCCCCCTTCCAGGTTTCTTATCCCCCTGGAAGCTGCTCCAAGGTCCCTCTCGTGTTATTGCCCTGGAGGTGGATGGCAGTTCCCCCATGGATCTGGGAAGAGCAGGAGGTGGCTGCATGGATGCGGGGATGGAGCTTCCCTGGATCCCACCGTGCTGGAATCAGCTGTGCTGGGATCACAGCCCTGGTGGCCATCGGGAATTCGGGGATACTGATAGGGATTACGCTTATCTGGGGTCCTGCAGGAACCCGGGGCGGGGGTTGGTGGGATTTGCTCTTATCTCTGGGCTGTGAAACACCTTTGCTTGGGATAAGAGAGGGATTAGAGGGAATCCAGCTCAGCAGGGAGGAAGATCCCTGTGGAAGTGCCTTGGATCCAATGGGCTCAGTGCGGGACACACTGCCCACCCTGGTAAAGTCCCTTCTTCCTCCAAGGAGCCCCTCTGATCCCGGAGGGTGCCCATGTGCCTGATCCTGCTCCGCACGGCTGCTCCCAGCTTCCTGGAGCACTGCATCCCTCCTGGGATCCCGCTTCCCAGGCTGGAAGCTCCGGGGGTGGAGGTTTAAGCAGCTCCTGGAGCTTGGAGGGAAGGGGAATGGTTAAAGGATGGGAGAGGGGAAGAGCAGCGCTGGGGGAGCTCCACGGGGTTTTCCTTTTGGAACATGGGGAGCGGAGCCTGGTGCTGCCTGGGATCAGGGCGGGAAAGCGGAGCAGCTCATCCACAGGGTAAGGACTGTGCCTGGCCCTGGGGTGCAGAGAGCAGAGCTCCGGGGGCTCCTTCCCCCTCCTCAGCCTCAGCTCCTCGGGTAACGCTGCAGCCGAGATTCCAGCGGGTTTCCATGCGGGAATTGTGGAACGCACGCATCGTGACCCGGTATTTCCTGAGATCCCGAGTGTGAAGGGGGAACTGAGTGTTCCCAGCGCTGGGATGTGCTCCAGCGCCCACCTTCCCGAGCTGGGGTGTCCCGGGGCCCGATCCTCCTGCCTGAGGTCTGTGGAGCAGAGGAGCTCTTCCCTGGATGGGGAAGGATCAGCTCTTGATGCGGAGACTGAGGCTCCTTTGGGATGAGTGGGCTCCTTTGGGATCTTGAGGCTGAGCTCGCTGAGGAGCTGAAACCAGGGCAGCAGAAAGGGATCAAGGAGAAATGAACTTGGTTTGCCTCCTTCCTGAGGCTCCTTTGGGATGTGTCAGCCTTTATCCAGCGCATGGGAATGCCTGGAGCTGGGAATGGGATGTGGAACACGTTCTTCCTGCCCTCAGCATCGCTGGGGGGTGTCAGCGAGTGCCAGGTCCTGCTGTGGGGTGGGAGCTGCCATTGAGGTCGATCCCTATGTGTGTGTCATTCCATCTGGATACATCCCTGTGTCCGGATAGGGGCTCGGTGGGAGCTGCTTTTACTCCACTGTCCCCCCCCACTGCCAAAGGATCGGATCCCACTCAGTGGGGTGACCCTGGGATGCTGCTCCTCTCCCTCCCCGCATCACATCCTCTTACTCCCAGCGGCATTCCAGGTTGTTGAGCTTCTCCCTCCGCACATCAAATCCCCCCCTTTTCCCATTGACATTCCATGTTGCCGAGCCCTGGGGGCAGAGCATCCCTGGTACCCTCTCCCTGCACGCAGCATCCTTCCCGGGAGCGACCGCCTCATCCCGGCGCCGCGCAGCATCCTTCCCGGGGGCGCGGCGGCATTCCCGCTCTCCCTGTGCTGCTGCCTGTAAAATGACGGTCGTTTTCCCTGGCTTCCAGGAATCTGCTCTTCCTGGAAGGTGAGTGGCTGCGTGCGCCCTGCCAGCGACGCAGACATGCACACGCAGCCGGGGCTCCAGCGCTGTTTCCAAGGAGTTGGCTGTGAGAACACTCCAGGCTATCTCCAGCAAGGTACAAGAATGGGAATTCAACAGGATGCAGGGATGGGGGGGGGGGAGCCTGGAATGACTTGGAGCGGGGAAGCTGAGAAGGGGATGCAGTGGGGGGAGGGGGCGCCGGGGGGGGCTATAGGAGCTATAGGTGCCTGCAGCCCCCTGTGCTGGTGGGGAGCAGAGGGGATGCCCATGGAGGTGAATGCAATGTGGGGCACTCTCACCCCCTGCAGCAGTGCTTTGGGGTTGGGGCTCACAGATGTGCGCCCCCCCCCCCCATAGAGCAAAGTGGGGGCTCAGTCCTTCCGTGAGCTCCAGAATGTGTCCATGGGAAGGGTCCCCATCGATCCCAATGTGATCCCAGGAGGAGAGGAAACCTCTTCCCAATGGAGCTATGGGGCGCTGGGGTCCCGTCCAGAAGACGCTGCTCTGGGGTGGATTTGGCTTCCCGGAGCCATAAGGAACCCTTGGGAATCCTCACCTCATTATAGGCAAAGGGACTTGGGATGCCCATGGCAAATTGCCCTTCAGCAGCCCCATCCCAAAGCAACATTTGGGGCCTCACTCACTGCTGTCTCCCTCTTCCCAAAGGCAGTGGGGATTCCTCCCTGGAGAAGGAGTTCAGCTCGGCCATCGTGGGGCCCACTGTGAGCACCCCCAACAGCCAGCACTCGTCCCCCAGCCGCTCGCTCAGTGGTGAGTCCCTGCACTGCCTCCTGCCCACCTAACGTGGACTTCCCATTGGGATAATCCCCACACGGAGCAGCTCCGTGGCGATGCCAAGGAGCAGGGGTGTTCCTTGCGGGCCTGACCCTCGGGATGCTGCGTGTCCATGGACATCGGTGGTGTCGGGGGGGTTGGCTCATCCTCCCTCCTGCTTCCGGAGCACGAGGCTTTTCCATAGCGGAGGAGCTGCTCCGTCCGCCCTGGGATGGCATAACCCCAAATGTTCCCTTCATCGGGAAGGAGCCCCCTTCCTTCCCCCCCTTTATTGCTCTTTGCTTTCTCGTTGCCCTCTGAAAGCACTCGGGAGCTCCGGCGCGGAGCTGAGCTCTCGGAGCGGGAACGCAGCCTCTCTGCTTGCTGGAAACCAAAGCACGTGGCCGGGGAGGACAATGCCCACCCCATCCCCTGCAGCCCCGGGATGCTGATGATGCTCTCGCCTCTGATGTGATTTGACTTCCCCGCTGGTGCCATGCCCCGGAGGAGGAGGAGGACGTTGTGTAACCTGGGTGGAAGCAGCAGGAGCACGCAGCAGGGCTTGGCCTCCTCCCCTCCATGAAACATCCCCAAGGGAACAGGAGAAGAGAACCCCCCCTCCAACCCAGCAACCGTCACCCCATGGAGCGAGGAGCTTCCCACTGGCTGCTCCCGTGGGAGCGCGGCGGCTCCGGTCCCATCCTGCTTCCCCCCGCAGGAATGCTTCAGCCTCCAGCAGTGGCTTTGGCGGAGGGCTCAGCAAACAGAGTGCCAGGGCCGGGTTCCCGTTGCTGGGAGCCTCCTAGGGAAGGCATTTGTGTGTCCCAGGATCCAGGAAGGGCAGGACGGGAGCCAGGGAATTCCTGGGCTCTTCACCCGGCAATAAAGCTCCCGCAGGCGCAGATGAATCACTTCCATGCTGCTGCTCCTCGCTAATCCCCCCCTGCGCTGGGGCAGAGCCGGAGCCCTCCTGCCCGCTCCGGTGGAGCCAGGGAGGCACAGGAGCTTTCCTCTCGGTATTCCCAGCCCTGGGAGCCTCTTGTGCCACCATCTGCGGCATTCCCACCTCCTCGGTGCCCGGTAAGCGACCCGAAGACTCCCAGGAAGCAGCATTCCCAATCGCAGCCGATGGGAAGAGTTTGTTCAGCCGTGTCCCCCCCCCCCAAGCTTCTAAAGGCCAGGATGTTGCCGGGGTTCCCCCCCGTATCCCGGGCTGTGGGTGAGTGTTGGAGCTCTCCCAAAGAGCCGGATGAGCCCCAGGACTCGGGTCCCAGCAGGGCTGGAAGCTGCTCCTTTGGGATGTGAAGTTCAGCTCCTCCGAAGGGATTGGGAAGAGCCTCCTGCTTCCAATGGGACAAACAAGGATCTGAGCTTTAAAGAGACTGTAAATGCTCCATGTGAGATCCCACTCGGCTCCAGCATCATCTTCCTCCCGCCTGCACGGACCCGCAGGAACCGCTGTCCCCATCCCAAGAGCATCCCAAAGGGATTCCCTGGCAATGGCTTCAAGGAGGAAGCTTCCCACTTGGGTCATTGAAAGGCTGAGGGGGTCCCAGCACCGCTTCTCCCTCCATCAGAAGCCCTCTGCTCCACCTCTGCCTTCTCATTGCCCTTGGCTGGACCTTCCCTTGGTCCCTGCGTCTGCTTCCCCTCTTCTCCCTTGGGGCTCCTGATGCCCACAGGGTCCCATCCCTTCCCTGTGGCTCCTGGGAGCGATGGAGATGGGGTCATAGAGAGCTGCGTGAGGCTCTTTGGGCCTTTCCTGCTCCAGAGGGTGGAGATTCAGTGCCTTTGCTTCCGAAGCGCGAGTGCCTTTGAGCCCAGGGGGATGCATGGCTTTTCCCACAAGAGCAGTGCTCTGGGCTGTGCATCGGTCCCTAACCTGGTGTGATCCAGGTGAGCAGTTCATCCCACCCAAATCCCTGCCCCCATCCCACTGTTCCCTTTCAGACTGAAGCCTCAGAACCCCCCCGGGCTGGAGAAGATGCTCAAAGCCACCACCGCTGAGGGCCTCATCCCCATGGCTCCCAGCTCCTTCCTCACATCCCATCCCTTGTGCCTCCCCACAGCCAACTCCATCAAGGTGGAGATGTACAGCGATGAGGAGGGCAGCCGCCTGCTGGCCCCGGACGAGCGGATGCTGGAGAAGGACGACAGTGTCATCGTGGAGGATTCCCTCTCGGAGCCCTTGGGCTACTGCGATGGGCCGGGCCAGGAGCCCCATTCCCCCGGTGGCATCCGCTTGCCCAATGGCAAGTTGAAGTGTGACATCTGCGGCATGGTCTGCATCGGCCCCAACGTGCTCATGGTGCACAAGCGCAGCCACACGGGTGAGTGGGGCTCAGGGATGTGGGGGGTACCTGGGGAATGCTGGGGGTACCTTGAAGATGCTGTGGTACCTTGAGGATGCTGTGGTACCTTGAGGATGCTGGGGGTACCTGGGGGATGCTGTGGTACCTGAGAGATGCTGTGGTACCTGGGGGATGCTGTGGTACCTGGGTGATGCTGTGGTACCTGGGTGATGCTGTGGTACCTGGGGGATGCTGTGGTACCTGGGGGATGCTGGTGGTACCTTGAAGATGCTGGTGGTACCTTAGTAATGCTGTGGTACCTTGAAGATGCTGGTTGTACTTTGAAGATGCTGGTGGTACCTGGGTGATGCTGTGGTACCTGGGGGATGCTGTGGTACCTGGGAATGCTGGTGGTACCTTGAGGATGCTGGTGGTACCTGGGTGATGCTGTGGTACCTGGGAATGCTGGTGGTACCTTGTGGATGCTGGTGGTACCTGGGAAATGCTGGTGGTACCTTGCAGATGCTGGTGGCACCTGGGTAATGGTTGGTGGTACCACAGGAGATGAGGGTGTCATGGATGAGGTGATGGTAATGAGGGAAGGTCCATGGAAGTGTGTGTAGATGGAGTTTCCTCATCACCGTCCAAGCACCAGCACCAGGTCTGAGCCTCCCCAGTTTGGGGCTCACATCATAGACCCATAGAATGGGCTGGGAAGGAACTTAGGCTCACACAGATCCAGCCCCTGCCAGGGGCAGGGATGCTTCACACCCAACCATGCTGCCCCAGTGCCCTTCACCCCAGGCGTTCCCTCTCTGCTGCTGGAGCTGGGGATGCCTCTGATCCCTGAGGATGGGAAAAGCTTCCCAGCAGGAATTTGACCCTTTTGCTCCTGTTTTACAGGGGAAAGGCCCTTCCATTGCAACCAGTGCGGAGCCTCCTTCACCCAGAAGGGAAACCTCCTGCGTCACATCAAGCTGCACTCTGGAGAGAAGCCCTTCAAGTGTCCCTTCTGCAACTACGCCTGCCGGCGGCGGGATGCGCTCACCGGCCACCTCCGGACGCACTCCGGTGGGTACCGGGATGGGGGCCCAAACCCCAGGGAGTCAAAGGCAAAGGCACAGCCAAGAGCAGCCAAAGGTGGTGCTGCTTCAGCTCCCCGGGGGCTGGAGTCGGTGCTTGGTTTATGGGCTCCATATTGCGGTTGTTCCTGGGGGTTGTGGGAGCTCTTCCCTATAAAGATCAATGTTTAATCGGTTTTATGGAGAGAAAGGAGGTCCCACCCTTGGGTGTGCCCTGTCCCGGCCCGAGGGGTTCTGCTCCCTCGGGCTTTGACGTTGTCCTTGCCCGGATGGGACACTGGGAGCTGTGCTTTCCACCCTCTGGCTCCGGGATGTAGGAGCTGATGGGGACCTGGGTGGGAGTGAAGTGAAGCAGAGCTGAAGTGAAGCCAACTCCTGCTTGGCAATCACATCCCTTCATTCCCGTACTGTGTGTGGCCTTTTGCTGCTCATCCGGATGGTTGTGAACATGGGAAGGATTCCACAAAGGAGGAATCCCGGCCCCTGAAGAGCCTCTTGGTGCCGGGAGCGCAGGAACCTGCTCCCCCCTCGCCGCCTGTCCTGGAAGCCTCCTTTTTTCCCTTAAGTCCCACTTAGAGGATGTGATGCTCCGGGTTTAAGGCTGAATCTTCCCACTTTGCTCTTCCTTTTGGGAGTTCCTCTCCTTCCCACACACACCTGAGACTCCCCAGGAGATGCTGGGGAGGAATCCGAGTGCCGGGCCTGGAATGGGGCACCTCACAAGAGGAGGTTTGGGCTTTGCCACCACCTTCTCCCTCGCTGAGCATCCGGAGCTGCCACCTCCCCACTGCCCGGCATGGAAAGGGTCTCCTGGAGGCCTTCAGGGAGAGCCATGGATCTGGGACGAGTCCTTCCGGCGTCTCCAAGCAAAAAGAGCTTTTCTGGGAGCTCATTACTGCGAAGAGCCTGGGTTTAATGGGGAACTCCGAGGGAAAAGGCTGGGTCAGGCCTGGCTGAGCCTCCCGCTGCCTTCCCCGCGCATCCCCGTGGGGAGCAGGAGCTTTCATCTCGCAGGATGCGCCGTCCGGATCAAACCCACATCAAACACGGGGGAGATCAGAAGCTGCGGCTCCTCCGAGACCCCTTCCGTGAGGATTCCATCCTGGAGCTGCTCCTCTTCTGTTGTCCTTGGTTGGAAAGGGCTTCTCCTGGGGAGCTCATTCCCATGGCTCCTGGTTTGGGGGTGAAGATCCGCAATGGACCTGGCTGGGAGCGCCTCTGAGGTGATGGATGGGCTGAGCCCACCAGGACACTATGGGGAGCGAATTCCAAGAGGAAGGAATGGAAGGAAAAGCTGTGGACCACAAGGCGAAGGATGGAGCCTCCCTCCTTGTGCTGCAGCCACCGTAAAGCCCATTCCTGACCCTCTGCAAGCGCAGGCTGAGCCCCCCCACCAGGATTGAGCCCTGAATCGCAGGCTGCATCCCGAGGGAATCACTTCAGGGTATCCCTATGGCTCGGAAAGCCATCCCGGATCCTACCACAGCCATTGGGGGGGAGCTTTGGGATGCACAAGTGCAGGATTTTGGTTGTTGCTTGGCTTAAAAGGAGCAGAACTGCGGCATTTGGAGAGCTCTGAGCTTGGGCATTGGTGTGGAATTTGGGAATTGAGGCTCCGCTTCCAGGTTGTTGGATTTGGGAGTGAATTCCTACGTGGGAGTCCTGTTTGGAGGCGGTGGTCACTTCACTGCAGCAAACCCCTCTGTGCCAGTGCTCTTCTCTCAGTTCCTAACCTGGATCCTGGATCCCGGCATCAGCATCCGGAGCTGGGAATGGACGGGGGAGGAACCCAGGAGCTGGAGCAGTGGTTGGGAACCCCAATTCACAGCACCGCCTGCAGAAAAGCCCCAAACCACCCCAAAATGTGTCTGGAAAAGAGCAAAGGGGTCCCTTGGAGCCTGCATCCCTTTATCCATGCCCTTCCCAGAGGATGCCAGGCACCTTCAGGACCAATTCCGTCAGTGTAACAGCGTTACACCTCTTCTCTTCCCGGTCCCTGCAGGCAGAGCCAAGCAGAGGGAGGATTGGGCCATATCCTGATGTATCCCAGTGCTCCATCAGCACCCACGGCCCTTCTGCTGCCGCTTCCTCCATCCCATTGCCTGTATCGAGCTCTTCCCAGGTGCTTCCAACCCGGCTCTGCCTTTCTCCCTTGCAGTCTCCTCCCCTACGGTGGGCAAGCCCTACAAGTGCAACTACTGCGGCCGGAGCTACAAGCAGCAGAGCACGCTGGAGGAGCACAAGGAACGCTGCCACAGCTACCTGCAGAGCCTGCACGCGGAGCCGCCGGCCCTGGCCAGCCAGGCAGGTCAGTGGGGCACGGGGGGGGGGCGAATCGGCACTCCCGGGGTGGCAAAGAGGGAGCTGTGTGTGTGTTAATGGCACGAAGCTCTGCAGGTGCCACTCGCTGGCTCCCCTCTGTGCCAGCGGCGGAATTCCAGAGCTTCCTGAATGGAAAATTCCCCCTTGAATGGAACCCCCACACACACTTTGCCCACTGTATCGCACTGAGTGGCTTGGAAGCACCTTTTGGTGCTCCTCGGAGCCAGCAGCCACCCCCCCCCTTGCGTTGGCTATGCCGGGGCCTTCCTGCTCCTCCGCCTTCCGGAGCCGGCATCCCTGCGGGATGGGCTGTGGGCCCTCAGGAATAGCGGGAATGGGGCACTTCCCTGCGTTGAAGCCGGCTCCTCTTCCCCAAAGCGGCAGGAGCGGGCGCAGCTCGAGGAAGAAGGGAGGAGCGGCCGCCCCGCGACCGAGGCACCCACGGGGTAAGCTCTGGGCCTGGAGCAGAGGAGCCTTTCCCTACGTCCATCCCGGCTGGCAGAGGGCAGGAGCAGCGGCTGCGGAGTCTCGTGCCCCCCTTGACGTGTCTTTTCCCCTTCTCTTTGCCAGGGGATGAGATGAGGGAGCTGGAGATGGTGCCGGAGTCGCTGCTGCATCCCTCGGCCGAGCGGCCCACGTTCATCGACCGCCTGGCCAACAGCCTCACCAAGAGGAAGCGCTACACGCCCCAGAAGTTCGTGGGTAAGGGGATTCCCATTGGATTCCCGGTGGGATGAGAAGGGTGAAAGTGGGGGGGAAGCCCTTGGAGCTGCCTGGCCAGGACCTCCCCCCCACCACCACCCTGCCCCCCATAGCGCTGCGGTGGTGCTGGGGATGGAGGAGATGTGGGATGCAGGGGATGTTCCCCAAAGCCCACTGTGACCCCGCTCTGCTTCCATAGGGGAGAAGCAGATGAGATTCACCCTCTCGGACCTCCCCTTCGACGTCAACTCCGGCTTCGAGAAGGACGTGGAGATGGTCTCAGCCCATCACCCCCTGGACCCTTCCTACGGCAGCTCCTTATCCCTGCTGGGGGGGGAGCACCTCCGCAGCCTCCGCCTGCCCCCCACAAACTGCATCTCGGAGGTGACCCCCGTCATCAGCTCCGTCTACACCCAGCTCCAGGCTCTGCCCGCCCGCCTGGAGCTGCCGGGGGGCCGGGAGGCAGCCGAGGGCCACGAGGACGTGGGGGACCCGGTGCCGGTGCTGTACCGGGGCCGGGACCACACCGTGTCCCCCCCCAACGGCTGCCACGACTCCAGCGACACCGAAAGCAACCACGAGGAGCGGAGCTCGCAGGGGCCCGCGGGGAGCACCCGCCAGAGCCCAGCTTACGCCAAAGAGGACCCCAAGGTGCCGGAGGGGCCCCCGGCCGCCCGCTCCACCCCGAGCTCTGCCAAAGAAGCCCTGAGGGTGCTCAATGAGGAGGGGGAGCAGCTGCGGGCCTTCAAGTGCGAGCATTGCCGCATCCTCTTCCTGGACCACGTCATGTTCACCATCCACATGGGCTGCCACGGCTTCAGAGACCCTTTCGAGTGCAACATCTGTGGCTACCACAGCCAGGACCGGTACGAGTTCTCCTCCCACATCGTGAGGGGCGAGCACAAAGTTGGTTAAACCCCCC
>JANRGW010007521.1:0-11957 GCA_024733675.1 Psilopsiagon aymara
CCCCCCCCCCCCCCCCCCGCAGCCTCCGTGCCGTCGGATGTCCCGAGCAGAGACCCTCGGGGCGCGGCTGTGCCTCCTCCCTTCCAGAGGAAACTCCGGGGAAGGCCTGGGAAAGGGCCGGACGGGCGCCTCAGGGCAACGGGCCCGGCTCTCCCTCGCTGTCACCCGCCGCTGTAAACAACAGGAATAAACCGAGAGACTCCCCTTTCCCCTTTCCCATCCTGCCTTAGGGCAGAGACGGAGCAAACGGCGCCTGACGCTAAAAAACCAGCTTTGCATCCAAATAAACGGCTGCTTTTTCCCTGATAATGTTTTTACCCCACTGAACAGCCGCACAGATCAAAGCGGCTCCGAGAATGTCACAGAAGGGAACAGCCTGGATGGCTACCTCGTCCTTCCCTCATCCCTAGCCCGTGCCAAGGACTCTGCCCCTGCAGGGGCAACGGGCCAGAACCACCTGCAGGGGATGAAGAGGTCTTTGAGACGCTGGTGCCTGGCAGAAAAACCTGGGCAGAGGCTTCAGGGCTTCCCCAGGGAAAAAAGCCTGGAGCAGATGGGGGAGGAGGGGGTGTCTCACCGAGCTGACTGCTGCAGAGACAAGCTGTGCTCCACGTCGGGAACTCCTGAGACACTCCACCAGGGATCAATGCCACTAAACAGGACAGAAGAGGAAAAACATAATAACCCACCAACCTCGCTCAGGCCGAGCAGCAGCCCCATAAATCACGGCCGGCCACAGTTGCGGGGCCTCCGCGGCTGCGCATCCCGCCCTAAGCGCACAGGTGTGGCGAGATGCGCAAGTACACTGCGCGGCCGGTCCGCGGTGTGCAGTGCTAAGGGGTGCCCGGCCGGAACGGGGAATAGGGCTTCGCAGAGGGCCCCGGCGCTGTCCTTTGTCTATTGATCCTCCACTGGGGGCGGCAGACAGAGAGGCGGCCCCGCGGGTAATTGGGGCTCCGAGGCCGTGACCGCGCTCCCCCCCGCCCCTGCGCGCAGCGGGGGGCAGCGCCGGCAGGGCCCTAATTGGGAGCTCTCCCCGCTCCGCTTCGGCCGGGGTGCGCAGGCAGCGCTGCGGCAGGCAGGCGCCAGCCAGCACCAAGAGCTGCAGCTCCGCTGCCAGCCCCGCTGCCCACTCACCCGGGGCTCCCTTTCCCGAGAGGCAGCGGGACCCGAACCCTCCTTGAAGTGTTCAAATGGTGGATTTGAACCTACCTGTGGCACCAATGGGTCAAGGAAACTCCACAGGGCTGGGAGAGCTCCTAGCACAGGGCATGATGGGGCCAGCTTCATGGCACAGTTCTCACCTGCACTTCTCTGGATGTGCAGTGGTCAGCTCCTATAAACCCCACACAGCAGTGACAAAAAGCCGGATTTCCCCACTTTCCATAGTAGTCAGGAGCTGGGCACACCCAGTGAAGCTCCCTTGCCCCTTCTGCCATGCACCTGTAACCCAGCATGCTTGAGGAGTGTGTGGTGGCATTGGGCTGATATGCAGGCACAGTGCCAACAGCAGAGCCTTTCAGCCTGGGCAAGTGACAAAAAGCCACCGCTGGGCCTGTGCAGGGATGGGTGTTGTGGCAAATTTCCCCCTGTGCGGGGCTGTGTGATGCTCTGGCGTGAGCCCCTGTTGCTGTTGACAAATGTCCTCCCATGGAGCCGTTTCAGCAGCGTGCTGTGCTGCATGGCAGCTCAGTGGCCAAGTAAGTCAGGGTTTGTCTACCAGGTCCACAAAACCCTCAGGGTAAGAAGCTATTTTTAGTGTCTAGCCAAGCACTCTGTCCGTTTAGCTGAAGAAATTCCAAAGCCACCACTTGCCCTAGTGAAATCCTCAGCTGTGAGATTTCACTGTGCTAGAGACATAGCACCAGTGCTACTTGCTGGTTAAACACCAGCACCTTCCACCAGACAGAGGTCAGTGGGGCATCCGGCACTTCATTTTCATGACTCGACAGTGGCCACAGAGCATAGCATGGCCAAGCCAGGTTTCATCGGGTGCATTGAAGGGTGCAGAGCAGCAGAGCCATGGGAGGAGGGGGCTGTGCCACATATGCCCCTGCAGGGCCTCCTTGTGTCTTTTCATAGCTGAGGAAAATAATCCCAGCTCAGTGCATGACTAATCAGTAGCTGCTCCTTAGGCTGTTTGAACAGGGTCTCTCAGAGACTGGGTTTGGCCATGGCAGGCCTGAAGCAGCTCAGCCCTGACAGAACACTCTGCTGCCCATACTGCCTGGCTGGGGGGCCAGGCCCTGCTCCCTGTCTTCTGCACCATTCCTCAAGGTCCCGGTCATGAACCCACACTCTGCAGGGAGCATTTTTCCCTCCCCAGTGAAGAGTGGCTTCATGTTCAGAGGGCAGGTTGGGGTGCCCTTTTGGCCCCAGTGTTTAGCCATTGAGGAGGAAGTAACGTTTAAACCGTCACTGACCCTCGCACCAGGCTTTCCTAGCACTGGTTGTGTTGAGCCGTCTTCCTAGTGTGGTTAGCCAGTGTAGCCTAAACCCAGCATGGCTGGAAGGGTGCTGGAAAGGGCCAGGGGAGCCCCTACACTGGCACACACCATACCCTCCCCCCTCTAAAAACAGAGCCCATTAAATTGTTACTCATCCTGAGTGATCATTACACAGAATAATCCTGCAAGTTTAATTTTAGTAACTACACCTCCCTCCTCCTCATGAAGCCATTCCCATCCTGCTGGTCTTTGTCACAGGTGGAAACAGCCTCACTGCTCTCCATGCAGCACTATGGCTCCTCTCCTGCCTTTGGGGAACCCAGCCCCAGCGTCTCCCCTCATAAGCTGCCACGGGAGGGGTCCGCAGCCCTTCTCTGCCTGCAGTCCCCCCGGGAGCTCTGGGACGGGAGCTCGGGGGAGCCTAAAGAGGAGCCGCGATCGCCCATGACCCGCCCCGTCGAGGCTTGGCGGAGGAGGGTGCACGGCGGCACCAGCAGAGGGCAACCTACGCCCGGCGCTGAGCCTCCGCTCCAGAGGGGGATGCGCCCCCCGCCGCCTCCCGCCGTTGGGATCATAAATCTTCCCTGGAACAGGAGAAGGGTAATTGGTGAGGAAAAGCGCCGTTTGCGTCCTCCACGGCCGCGCCCAGCAATGTCCAGAACGGCTCCGGCAGCGGGGGGAAAACGTAGGGACCCCCGGCGCCGAGGCTGCCCCATCCCCGACGATGCCGCTCTGCCCGAGTCATCCCTTCCCCGCTGGGGCCGGTGTGACCCGCGCACTCAGATCTCCGCTGGAACCGATGTGTCGGAGCTTCTCTCGTTCTCGGCGATACCAGTGCTCACCACCGTAGCCTGACAGGACGCTACCAGCTTGCCTGGGCCCTGTCCTCCCGGGGCGGCACGAGCACGCATCCGCAGCAGTTCCGCTGCCCCTGGAGGACGGTGCGGACAGATCCACACTCGCGCAGGGTCCCGGGGCTGTATCCCCTTCTGCTGCACCAGAGAAATCCCCGTGTGCGTCCATCAGCGGACCCGCGGATAACTTCGCGGCCCTCCCGCGCACCTGCAGGGTTCTGCCCCGGCAGGGGGGCTCTTGGGGCTGGCAGAGGCCCTGAGGGCAGAGCCGCCTGACGGGAGGAGCCGGCAGCAGTTCCCTTTCCCCGGGCGCCCCAGCGGAGCGCTCCGCTAGCGCGGGAGGCCGCGCACCTCGGACCATTTTCATCTTTCCCCACCGGCCACACGGCGGTGCCGGGCCGCCCGCTCAGGGCTGCGCTGCGCACCTGCGGAGGAGCGGCGGCCCCTACGGGGCGGTGCGGCCGCGGGGTGGCGGGGGGAATGAAACAGGCAGGAGCCGCGGGACTTCTCCGAGTAGGTTTTTTTTATTGAAAGATGTGAGAATTCATCAAAACTGAACAGACAGATACCCGAGTAACCAGCACGTTGCAAATCATGTATCTTTTTATTTTAAAACAAATATAGAGCACAGTCCTGTGATATTTAAATTTATTATATTTTTCTTTTTTTTTTTGTTGTTCTTGGAGTGAAAAATAAAAACCTGAGGTTTATTCCTGCATTCTCTATACCCCGCACTGCAGCGATATTTTTGATTCGGTTATTTTTGTTGTTGTTGTTTTATTTTCCTTGCAAAAGTCCTTTTAAGAATTGAACTCTAAGTTTCAATGACTCCAACAATTGTTTTACCGGTGGCACATGATTGTCCTAGAGAACAGGCGGGATAAACAATATCTTAAAACACAGTTCAAGAAACCGGTATCTCCTTCAATCACAAAGAGCTAAATAGTTTTCATTTACAATATATATGTTCATGTAAAATGAAAAAAAAAAAAAAAAAACAACAAAAACAAACCAAAACAAAAAAAAAATCCTTAAATGCGATGAGTTAAACTCTAAATATTATGTACACACCAATGTACAACTCTGAATAAATTAATACCAATTTGCATATTCTGGGATCCTTATAGCTTATTTACACAAATTACCATTTATTTCATAAATATCTGCCCGGGTACCCATGGGGCTCCCCCCGCCAGACCCGCTCTGCGCGGCGGCGGCTGCCGAGCCGGTTTGTATCCCATGTTTCGGTTCTTATTTCTTTTTTTATGTTTTTTCAATGCTTCTTTCCTCCCTCCCCTCCTCCCCCCTTGCACAGATGAGGTTTTGGCCCCGGACATCTCCCAGGGACCAGCGCTGGGGCTGGCGGTTGGGGCTGCTCCATCCATCAAGGAGCTTTGCCTGGTCTCATTGCACCCCCGAGCTGCCCAGTGCCCAGAGCTGGGCAGCAGAGGGGTCGGGGGCCTCCACGGCCATGCTGGAGTCGGGGAGCCGCTCCCAGCCCCGCAGCTAGAGGAACGGATGAGCCTTGCGCTCCCACCTCTCTCTCCTGGCTCTGGGGTGGTGGGTCTGTGTGGCTGGCAGGGCTCCATCCATCTGCTCCAGCGCCCCGCTTCCCTGTCCGTCCCTCATCCCTTGCTCGGCAATAAATATTTATACTGTGCTGTACAAAATACCAGTGCTTCTCCACCCCTCCGGGAGGGCTCGATGCCCACCCCGTCGGTCACTTGGGGGACTCCCTGCCGGGTGACAGCTCCCGTTGGCTCTCCAGCCCGCTCACCAGTCTCTGGATGTTTTGCAGTTCGTTGAGGGACTCCTTCAGGGAGCCCTTGGGGGAGGCAGTGGGGCGCTGGCTGCCCCCCTTGTGCAGGGGCACCTCAGGGAGCGGGCTGGATTCACGGCTGCTGCTGGCTTTGGAGCCCTCGGAGCCGGGGTTGAGGCTGGTGGGCAGGCCGGTGGTCAGCAGGTTGGTGCTAGGCGGGATGGTGACTGGGAGCTGGTAGGGGCTGAAGCGCAGGCGGGGACGGCTGCTGCCCAGGAAGGGATTGCGGGAGAGCGGCCCGGCAGCCGCTGCGCTGGTGGCTGGCATGGCCGAGGCAGCCGCCGCAGCTGCTGCCATGTAGGTGTAGGGGTAGGGAAAGAGTCCGCCGAAGGTGGGCATCGGGATTCCCTGGAGAGAAAGAGAGAGGCAGAGAGAGAGAAGGGTGAGAGCCATGCTGATGCTCCACTGCATCCTTCCTCCTGCCTGGCCACCCAGCTGTGTTCCCCCAAGAAAGACGGGGAACCCCATTGTCACCCTAAAAGCACAGTGTGGGGATATCCCTGTGAGACAGGCCAAGGGACTGAGTACAGCCCTGTACAGCAATCTGGGCTGGTACTGCCAGGCACAAACCCCGCTGTAGGACATGCCCCATCTCTGCTCTGTCTCCTCCGTGTGTACTGCGTGTCCTAGGCTGTGCAGCATCACTAACCTTTAACCAGATTAAAACACATTGCTAAGTAGGATTGAGAAATTAGGGGAGTTCAAAGACATCTGTATGAGTTTCATCATAGGTGATGGGAAAAGCAACACAAGCACAGGCACTGCAGGAGCCATTTTGGAGCTGACAGGGATAGGGGGATGCTGCTGGATGGGGACAGCCAGGTCAGGTATGGCTATGCTCCTGACTCTGCCCTTGCCTATGGGGAAACAGGATCAGCTACAAAAAAAATCCAACAAGATTCCTCCTCAAATCAGTCTGAGGCCAACCTTCAAAATGTCCCCCACCTCCTGCCCATGCTGCAGCAGGAAGCATGTCAAAGGTCTTGAGGAGCCTCACCCCCTTGTCCCCAGGGGCTGCAGAGGGCACTGGGATGCTGGGGTACCAGCAGCTCCTTATTTGCACTTTTATTGGTCATTGTCTATCCATCCGTCTATCCGTCCGTGTCCTGTCCCGTCGTCGTCCCCCCCCCCGGACATCCTCCCACCAGGGACCTGCATTCCCAAAGAACTCTGTTTCTTCAGGGAGCTTTGGGGAAGGACACAGAGAGGTGACTCAGGGCCCAGCTGGGCAGTGGGAGCAGGGGGCACTGGGGTCACAGGATGAGCACAGGGTCTTACCTGAGAGGCCAGCATGTGCTGGGAGAGGTGGAAAGGGAAGGGGGTGGCTGTCCCTGCCGTGCCCGGGGCAGATGAGAGGGCTCCATTCTCCAGGCTTCCCCCACTGGTCACCGAGGCCAGCAAGTGTCCCATGCCCATGGCAGAGAAGGCCCCGGGAGCCATGGCAAACTGTCCTGGGTGGATGAAGAGGGGCTGCCCAGCACCCAGAGGGCTGAAGAACTGCTGCCCATGGAGGCCAGAGAGTGCCAGACTCTGCAGGTGCCCAGCACTCAGGTGTGGGGGGCTGTCCGTGTGCACCATCAGCGGGGCAAAGGCCTCCTTGCCTAGCCCACTGCCCTCCATGTCCTTCTTGCTTGAGTCTGGCTCTTTCCTCCGTCCTTCGACCTTATCCTTTTCCAGGCCTCGCGTGCTGAACAGGCCCTCACCAGGGCATTCCCGTGGGGATGCACCATCCTTGACCTTCTCTGGGCTGCGCCTGTCCTTGCTCCTCTCCTCTGGGCACCGGGGGCTGCCACGGGGCGTCGCATCCTCCCCACTGGGGCTGGCTGCTGCTGCTGGCCGCTCCTCGGGTGCCTTCTCCACCTCTGCGTCACTGTCAGCCCCCGGCTTCTCCTCTGCAAGGGGATGGAGGGGCAAAGGGTCAGAGCAGAAGCACCCAGGGGAGGCAAGGAGTGTGTCACTCGTGAGAGCCCTGGCGTCAGGGAGAGACTGCAGCGGCAAAGCTCCGATCGTTATTAATGGGAGAAACTCATTTCAGGGGCAGAAATGGGCCCTCGTGCCACGGTCACTCTGGGGAAAGGGGATTAACAGCAGCAGGTCTGTTGCTCTGCCAAACAGGAAAAACGTGTTTGATGGAGGACCAAAATCTATTACAGAATAGCTTTCCTTAGCTTGCAAACTCAAAGCGGGCTGCAGAGCAGGGGATAAAGAGAGCTCAGGCGGGTGGACAGCGCTGGAGGAAATGGTCATGTATATATTTAATTACATGGAGCTGATCAACAGCACACCGTGGATTTATCCCAAACGTGCAGGTTGAGTCAGGTTAAAGAGGTGGTTTTAAGGCAAGAGGCATGCTACAGACTTTCCTAAAAGGGGGTTTAATTTAGAGAGCCCCATCAAGCTCTCAGAGGAGGAAGGGAGATGAGAGGTGAGGGGATGGCAAGGGGATCAGAGCCCCTGCCTGACCGTCTCCTGCTAAACGAATAAAAAGTTTTGGTGCGGGTTAGGTGAAGCTCTGCAGGCTGGGGCGAATACTCGGGGAAGCCTTTGAAAGAGGAGAGGGGTGTAATAAACCCTCCCACCACCTCGGGGAGGGGGGGGTTGAGGTTTTGATGAAGGTTTGGGAATCGGGTTGGAGGAACATTCAAAGAGCAGATTGATAGCGCTGCGAGACGAAACCCAGCATCGAAAAACTGCAACGTGGAAACAGCTAGTTTGTTTTCATTTACTAGCTTGAAGTCTTGGAGTTGCAACATTTTTTTCCCTTTCAAATATGTTAATTCTTTCTTTTTTACCTTTTTTACCTTCTTTTACCCAGGGGAGTACCATCTACCCATGTCAGGCAGGAACGTACCAGCGAGGAGCTGTGCAGATGCGCCAAGCCCACGGGCTGCCTTGCCGTTTCTTTTTGTTTATCCCATGGCTTAAACAGGACATCGTTGCACCCAACTCGCCGTTGACTGCTCTTGCTCTGTCAATTCTTGGGCTCCTTCATGCCCGTCCTCATTTCTTTTTCCCTGGTGGTTTGCCTCACTGCCCCATAGTAACTGGCATCAAAGGGCCCCAAGGGAACGGAAACCCGAAGTTTGGGGAAATTTGAGGACCGCGTCTCCTCCTTTACCTCTGCTGTTGCCCTTGAGGCGCAGGGGGCTGGGGAGGGCACCCACGGGAGAGTGGAGGGCATCGCGCACTGCCGCGGGCTCACAGGATGAGGCGTCCGACTCTCCGCCGTCGCGGTCGGGCTTGCAGGGCTCCTCATACATCCGCAGGGACGGCAGCGAGAGCTGCTTTCTGCGGAAAGAGGGGCAATTGGGCACCGCCCGGCCCTCCGCGGGTGCGGAGTGGAGAAGGTCGGGGGACACCCCTTACCTCTTCTCTCGCCGGCCATTGCCGGTGTCCCGAAAGCCCTTGGCAAAGGGGTTGTTATCGATTTTCAGCTGGGTGATCTGCGGAAGGGGGGAAGATGGAGAGAGGGGGTGGTATGAAGCTCTGCCAGTCCTCCACACCCCCCGCCGCCATCGGGGAGCCCGGAGTGCGCTGAGCAGGTTGCGAAACGCGCTGCGGCCCCGCTTTAACACACCGCATGCTTTATTAAAAATGATGCTGAGGTTTGGGCTTGAATTATTAATAGAATCTTAATGATAGGAAGTTATTTTTCACGGCACCCCGGGGAGAAGATGGCGACTGAGCCGCTCGGCGCTGGGTAAAAGCTATTCTTATCCCTCCCCGCCACAGGCTTCTGGGGCCGGCGACATTAGGGTGCTCAATAATGCATGGCTCTGAAATACAGCCCCGAGAGGGGCGCTGGAAAAGGGCCCGGTCCCGCCGCTTCCCCCGCCCGGCCGCCCGGGCCTGCAGCATCCCCCGCCCGACGGGGCCCACCGGCCGACGGCTGCCCGGCACAGCTTGCTGTGGGCTAGCAGACAAAGTGCTCTTTAATCGATTGTGACTCTTCGCCATAAACTTTACGAGGGAAACAAGCCCACCAGGACCCTCAGACAGAGCTGTCAATTAGCATCAGCAGCCAGGGGTGGAGGTGGGGGTCAACTTTTGGGTTAAAACACACACACACGCGCACACACACACACACACACACACAACCCTTGGAGGGGCTGGCAGAGGCCCTCCACTCCCCACAGAACTCTCCTGGCTCTGCGGCTCACAGGGCAACACTTGCTAAATCACGAACGCAACTAAAATTAGCTTATCTAGCTCCATTTTTTTGGCTTCTCCCGAGCCCAGGGCACCTTCTTCATGAGGCTGCCCAGGCCGTGGTGCTGCACCAACGACTCCCACATCTCAGGAAAGGTGCAGCAAAGTCCAGGAGGAAATTATAAATAGTATTAACAGAAATACTAACAGGAATCGCATTGGCAATAGCAATAATAATAGTAGTAGTATGAAAGGTGCCTCCTGCTTGGAGGGCTTGGGGTTTAACCTTTCTCCCGTTGCTGTCTTTTGGCCACTCTCCCCCAAAATGTCCTCGGTGCACACACACACAAATACACCCTAATAAGGGGTAAAGAATAGGAGAGGGGTGGGAGCAGGGGTAGGTGGAGGGGAAGGGCAAATGGGCACATGGCCAAGGCCAGGGCAGGAGGGGCTGGCAGGGAAAGGCAGGGGCTGCCCTGTTGTACCTTGTCATTCTGGTAAGCGGTGACGGCAATGAAGTCGGTCTCGGGGAACACGTAGGTGCGGAAAGTGCTGTAGGGCAGCTTGAGGATATCGTTGGCCCGAACTATGTGGAACCTGGGCTGGTACTTGTGCATGGAGTTCAGGATGGTCTGGGAGGGGGAAGAGAGCACAGCCCGCAGCTGCCGTCAGCCTCACGGTCCACATCGAGCTACCTCCCCCAGAAATCCCTTTTCTCCAGAAAACAACCAAAAAAAAAAATATCACAAATTCAGCCTGAGGAAGGAATGCCGGGGAATGCCACAGAGGGAGATTTTTTCTTTTGTTTATGCCATTGCATGATATGCCCCCAAATAAGGAGGTCAGGGGAAGGAAGGCACAGCAGCATCCTTGAGGGTGTTAAGCACAGCAACAAAGCAGCAAAAAGGATCTCCCTGTTTCATTACAACCCCGCAAACACGAGGCGAGTTTTCAACACATTTCTCACCGCTTTTCATATTTTCGTCCTTAAAAAAAAAAACAAAAAAACAAAAAAACAAACACCCAAAAAACCCTAAAAAAATACTCGACGTCACCCCCACAAAAAAATTATCGTTAAAAAGCCTCTCGATTTGTGTCGCTGGCGCAGAAACCCGGGCCAGCCCCAGCCAGCGCCTGGATGTGAAAGAGCGTTTCACCGTGAGCCATGTTAAATTTATGTCTCGAAGCAATGCTGCAGAAGGAACAGACATGTTTTTACCCCAACCAGGTGTCTGAAAGCATCGCCAGCACTCAAAGCCACTCTGTACCCCCTCTATCTCCTTCTCCTTTCTCATGTTATTTATTTATTTTAACCGAATTCATCGCGATTTGGCTGAGGATTTTCGGAAGCGGCTGAACCCCCCCGAGCAACGCCCGGGACTGCTCAGACCCTCTGCCCCTTGCTGCCTGCATCGGCAAAGTTTTTCTGCCAGACAGCGATTAAATAATTCCCCAAACTGCTGTGGTCGGGCTGAAATGCAGCATTCACCTCCCGGAATTGGTAGGGGAACGGCGAAAGCTTGAGTAATTATTGTCAAATAACGTCGGCCAAATGGCCAAATAATTATCACTTCATTTCAGTTTAGAAGGCAATAAAAGAAAAATCCCCCCCTTTCTAAAGCCAGCAATAATCACCTGCTGATGAACTGTCAGTTCGCTACTACATTGATATCATTTAGACTGGATTTATCATGAAAATGGTGCAAAAAGTCTCATTCAGGCGCGCAAATCTGCATTCCTTTAAAAAAAAAAAATCATCCTTCTGTGACCAGATGGGCACTGGCTAAACCCTCATCTCCCAGATTTAACACAGTCTGGATTTTGGGCAACGACAGACACAAAAAAGAAAATCTTTAATTGAAGGAGGCGAACCGTTAAAAACGCTAAATCAAACTAGTTTGTCCCTAGTATATATATAAAAAAGCAAAATATGTTTTTAGACTCCCCATCTATCGATTTACCTTGCTGCCTATAAATAACCCCTCAATGTATTATTTATCAAAACGCGTTTCCTGCCTTCAGAATAAAAAATAGAGAGGAAAAATAAAAAGAGAGAGGGGAAAAAAACCCAACACATAAAAAGAGAGCAAAAAGTTACCCGGGGAGCTGTCGCGCTGCGCTCCGCACCTGAGCGCCGAGTCCCGCGGCTGCCCCGCGGCTCCGAGCTCCGTCGGGCTCTGGCCCCCGCTAATTACCGTATCACCAGCGCTGCACGATGAACTTTCCCTTTATCGTCCTAAATGCTTGTCCAGAGGCCTGAGACCGCTGGCTTATGCGCTGTGATTTCCCCTCCCCGCCCTGTGCATTCACGCAGGATCACGCTCCCCTCGCGTTTTGACCCTGATTTCTGCGGATATCTGCAAATTGCCAACACTCTTCGGTTTCTTTCTTTCTCCTCTTTTTTTTTTTTTTTTTTTTCTTTCCCTTTGTTTTGTCGGGTTGCTATTTTTTCCGCTTCATGTTATGGTTCCTTTTACCCCCTTTAGGTGATGCAGATATGACCAATAGGGAAGTAAAGAGAGGCTTCCGAATAAACAGGGAAATAAATAGGGTGCTTTCAGTCAACGGCTCCGGCCCTGCACCCAACCACAGAAACTCAGCGCAGGTGCCGCAGCTCCCAGCACCACTCTCCTCGGCCCGGCCGGGCTCGTCCGGCAGAGACATCCTGGGCTGCACCTGCCCGTCCCC
>JANRGW010007523.1:0-15012 GCA_024733675.1 Psilopsiagon aymara
TAGTGGGAGGTGTCCCTGCCCATGGCAGGGGGGTTGGAACTGGATGAGCTTAAGGTCCTTTCCAACCCAAACTGTTCTATGATTCTATGAATGAACATCATGGGTGACACGGAATTAAGTCTCAAACCATTTTAACACACTCTCTTGCAGTTGGACATTGTCACCCTGCTATAGTGAAAGCAGCCCATGAACAAAGTCAACTGTTAAATACCAATTCCCGTTATCTTCATGACAACTTGGTCGATTACGCAGAGAGACTTTCAAAAACACTGCCTGGGAAGTTATGCACCTTCTATTTTCTGAATTCTGGGTAAGTTGGCTATGTTAGAATTGATCCCTTGCTCTTCCCAGGTGTATATAGACAAGTACAACACTCACTTATCAACAGCACTATCTGGAAGGAACGACTAGACGCTGACCAAAGCTGTGGTTTGGGGGTTTTGTGTTTGCAGAAACTGGTGGGTCCTTTTTAGAATGACAGTGACTCTACAGTTTACATTTAGTAAGCTCTCTATCAGGAAACTGAACTAGTGCTTCATTTAGGAAGAGTTTTATTCTATTTGATGTTTTATAATCCAATGCCTTGTAATGTAAATGTATTACCTTCTGGTGTGACTTGTCTTCTGAACTGGGAATTACTTCTAGCAGCAATGCATATTTCTGCTGGGGGGGGCAGATATTCCCAAGCAACCTACAGCTAAAACAACTCTTTTTCCACAGTTCCTGTACTGCAGCTTTTTAAGGTGAATTATGTTCTGGTGAACACACCTATCTAATTAGTGCTGCCTTATGAGGGGATCTGTGAGCAACATGCATAGAGTTCTATCTGTTCTCTGCAGACACAAACAGCATTGCAAGGGGGAGGTTAGAATTTCCAAGTTCAGACATTCACAATAAGACACTGACTGACTCTTTCAATTGCAGATCTGAAGCCAATGATCTTGCCCTAAGACTGGCACGACAGTACACAAAACATGAGGATGTTATAGTTTTAGACCAGTAAGTATATTGACAGTTTTATCTATTGTGGGGTACAAGGCTTAGTTTTGGTCTGTGGTCACAGCATTTCTGAAACCTGCTGTAGTGGGAAGACTGTCACCAGGAAGTTAAGGGGTGTAATTTTCCTCTCCTTTCAGTATTTGCAAGACCAGCCCTGAGGTTGGGTTCTCGAGTCCATAACAGACACTGACATACTGGAAGGTGGCCAGCAGTGGCCTGCCACAATGGGTAGGGAGCCACAGGCTTGAGAGGTTAAGAAAATAGGGTTTGTGCAGCTGCAAGAGATGTTTAGACAGAGATCTTACTGCTGCTACATCATAGTGGGAAGGAGCAGAAAAATGGAGCCAGACCTGAAGATGCATGGTGACAGGAAAAAGCAGCTGATGGAAGTTGAAATCTGAAGGCACTCTGATGAGACAGTGGAATATAATTTTTTGCTGTGAAGGTAGTCAAACATTAGACTAGAATGCAAAGGGAGACTGGAAACTAATCCTTGGAGGATACCCAGAAGTAGGACAGGCATTTCCCTTCCAGTCCTGCAATCCTGTAATAGTGCTTATGACCTAACACTGCTGTGATTCTAGCCACTGGCCCAGGCAAACCACTGCCAAAAGTACTGTGCCTCTGCATCCCTTATATTCAGTACGCAAGGAAATCCAACTAGTACTAAAGCTTACTGATAGAAACTGCAGAGCTGTTTTCACCTTAAGTGACTGTACTCCCAGCTGAGAGCCTAGCTACTCTTGAGCTATCACAAATGCTAATCCTAAAGAACATTTTGATACTGAAGAAATTACTCTTTAGTTCTGCTAATTGTTTTTTAAGTGCTTACCATGGACATCTGACATCCTTGATTGACATAAGCCCCTATAAATTCAGAAATCTAGGAGGACAGAAGGAATGGGTCCATGTGGTATGTACTTCACACTACAATTACCAACTACTTGTCAATTTAATTAAGTCTTATTTACAATATACTGAATATAGGATACTATTCCTTTGCACAGGCTCCTGTTCCAGACACATATAGAGGACTTTACAGAGAAGACCATGAAGATTCAGTAACAGCCTATGCTAATGAAGTGAAAAATATTATTGAGCAAGCCCAGAAGAGAGGCAGAAAGGTAAGAAGTGATTTCCTTAACCATTTGTCTTGCCTTAGAACTGAGCACAGCTGCCTGCCACTGCCATTCTGGATTATTGAGCCAAGTGGCCCAGACTTGTCAAAGAGGAAAGATCACGTAATGTAAGAACCACCTAATGCCAAAGAGCTCGCTGTTAACACAGCGTCCACAACTTCCTGTACTGTGGCCATGCTGCTTTCTCATTTCAGATTGCTGCGTTTTTTGCCGAGTCTCTGCCAAGTGTGGGTGGTCAAATCATTCCACCAGCAGGGTATTTTCAGAAGGCTGCAGAGTAAGTGGCCCTTCATTATCTTTTGAAATTTGACATACTTGTGAACCATAGATAAGAGAATTTCTGTGCCTGCTGTAGCATACAGCTTGATAGGCAGGAAATGGCCTGTGCCTTCATGTTAGAAGGCAAACTTTGTATGGCAACGATCTGCTTTTAAATACATAATACAGAATATAGGCCTGTACAAGTTTGTTTCTGTATAAGTTTGCAAATAATGCTGTCTGCATGTTCTTAAACAGCAAATACCATGTTCTGTTTGCTCTAAGAGACAGTAAAATCTCTTATGTTACAGGCATGTGCGCAAGGCAGGAGGTATATTTATTGCTGATGAAATTCAAGTTGGCTTTGGCAGGGTTGGCAAGCACTTTTGGGCATTCCAGCTGCAGGGTGAAGACTTTGTACCTGATATTGTCACTATGGGGAAACCAATAGGAAATGGGCACCCTATTGCTTGTGTAGCAACAACAACAGAAATTGCAGAAGCATTTGCAGCCACAGGAGTTGAGTATTTTAATACAGTAAGTTGCCCAAACTCTCCTTCTCTACAGCAGTCTTCAGTATTAAAATGGGATAATCATGCAGGTTTTATTAATCTTTATCACTCAGCTTCTTATATTATATCATTTGTATCTTTCTAGTACATAGCCTTTTATTTACTGGCTCCATCTCCTAAAAATGGCAGTATGCTCATACAACACTGAGGCCACACTCTCAGTGACACTTGCATCTTTTTTCCCTTTCCATGCTATGTGTGTTCCTTTCCTGAGCTCAGTTTGGAGGAAACCCTGTTTCATGTGCAATTGGATTAGCTGTGTTAGATGTGATTGAGAAGGAGCACCTTCAGGCTCATGCCACAGAAGTAGGCAACTTCCTGAAAGAGCTACTCAAGGAGCAGAAAATGAAGCATCCCATCATTGGTGATGTCAGGTATCAGCACCTTATTTACAGTTTTTTAGCTGCTTTTTTCTTTGCTTCACACTCAAACTGATGTTGTTTTAAGATACTCATCAAATCAGTGTTTTCAGAAAAAATCCAACAGCCTGCTGTACGTCAGATTAAAACCAACCTGAAGCTTATCAAAAGCCTGATCTACTTTGCCACTCCAGGCCAAGTACTGCTTTATTGCTGTATTAGTTGCTAAAGGAACTCACTTTCCTGTTTGAGCTCTTACTTCAAGTGCACAAAGGACAGAATTAATGAGCTGGATAGAATATATGTTGAACATCATGTCCTGCATTGCCATTCTGGGCAGATAAAAGCCTGTGCTGTATCACTCATTTCTTCAAAGCAGCAATATCCTTTCTATCACTAGCCAAACATCAGGTAATTCTCATGCAGTAACGGTCTGCTCTCACAAAAATCTTTTTTGGTTCACATACAATTCCCTTCCTTTGACACAGACTTGACTATTTTTATTTCCTTTAAAGGGGTTCTGGCTTATTCATTGGAGTGGACTTAATCAAGGATCAAGCAGAAAGGACCCCAGCCACAGCAGAAGCAGAGTATCTAATAACAAGGTACAAAGGACAATGGTGTAGTTCTGCCATGTGCAAGGCAAGCACACAATAACAAAGTAATCTTGCCACTCAATAGTTAGAATATAGCCAACTGGCTGAAAAAGAAACCAGTCAGTGCAGAAGGGCATTGTCTGGACAGCCACATGCTGATGCTGAGTTTTTCTGAACTACATGCAAAGGCAAGCTAATTCCTTGCTGTTTTCCTTCCAGACTTAAGGAAGAATACATTCTACTGAGTACAGATGGACCAGGCAGAAACGTGCTTAAATTCAAGCCCCCAATGTGCTTCAATAAGGAGGATGCAAGATTTGTTGTGGACACAATTGACAAGCTACTAACAGGTAGTACAGATCAAAACTGCCTTATAGAGGGTTGCTGTTGGACTGCCTTAAAGTCAATGCTGAGCCTGCTTTTCAGAGGTGCTAAAAGAGCCAAAGATGGTAGATACTGAGCACACAGGAAAATGAATCTTAGTCAATCCAAGTGTAGCCTTCACTGCTGAATTATTCTGGTTTAAAGTTCTCATCAAAACTATTCACTCTACAGATGCACATGCCTTTTAAAATAGCTTTGCTTCTGTGCATTTGACACTTGGGGTTTTATATAACTTCTGCACACTCAGTATTAACTAACTTAGAAACAAGTTTTTGCACTGTCATGAGTTTGCTAAATTGTTGCTTCTTCTCTCTCCAGCTATGGAAAAGGAAGATCTGAACCAACAGCAAACATCCACTGGTGCTACCTGAGTAGGTATTTACCTATTAATCTACTATTTAAAAGCCAAGATACAACTTCACAAGCATTGTCAATGGCAGTAGATTAAGAACAAGCATCCCTGGAGCTGCTTTTGCTTGAAGTTAGTTAGCAGGAATTTGTGGCAATCCAGAAGCACAGACCAGACTTGTGTACACCTGGAACTCAGTCTGACACTTCTACACACATAGTTCATACTCATTTGTTTGTAGGCTAGGTCCACCATGTCCCAGAAAAGCTTACAACCGAGCATGCTGTGCTTGTCTGGGAAGCTTTAAGTGTGACTGGGTTTAACCCCTGGCATGCAAATGACATGCACATCAAGATGAAAAACAGCTTTTATGCTGCTCAGCGCCTCAAGTCTCTAGACAGAAGCGTAATTACTTCTCAGCAAGTCTCCCCTTAACTGCCCTTGACATCAGGAGCACTGTACATTCTGCATGCCACAACTTGGGAACCTCTACTTATGCTAACAGCTTTCTGAAGAGCAATACAAACAGTACTTTTAATACTACAGCTCCTGGTTTACTTAGGATGTGACTTGAAATAGTACTGCCTTCTGTTCTCTTGAGCATTTCTGACTACTTCGTAGGATCATTTCATGTACATGACTGTTACCTCATGCTTAAGCATCAATTTACCCCTATACTCAGAAGTCTGTGGGTATCAGCAAGACATCAGTCCTGTCAAGTCTTCCAAGCCCCATAGGTCTTCATATTTGTTGAGGTCCCTCTATAGCTTGCTTACAAAGATCTACCTGCAATTCATTCTGTCACGCACTCGTGAGCACAGTGTACACATTTGCACAGTTAACACCTCAATAACAACACACTTTAGTAGAAGTGCTTCAACCTACTCTGACTAAAAGGCAACCAACAGTGTTTAAACCAAGTGCCCAGCAAAACTCGAGGTACCTAGATGAAAATATACCTTCATGTATTGCAATCAATGTTATCCTGGGTGGCCTCAACCACCATACTAAATTCACAGTGCCATGACACTGAGCTAAGGAGAAACATGTTCTTAGTTCATTATAATATTAGTATAGCAGGCACGAGAAAAATGTGTTAATATTTTATTTAGCAAGTTAATGGAAAGACATACAGCTGATGGTACTACTTATTCTTGAGAACAGAAAGATTACTTAACAGTGCCAGTTTAACTTAAAGAGACCATAATGACTTTATGCACTTGTCTGCAATCTAAACTAAGCACAAAAAATGCCTTTATTTTCTACAGGAAAACAAGAAAACAAAAAGCCTCTTACTTAAGTACAGTACTAGTAGGACACTTACATGTAATGTAAGCGAGATGAGGCAATGACCAAGTTATTTAATGATGCTTTTACCAAAACATTTTCTTTCCATAGGTTTCAAACAATGTTCAAGATCATCTACTTAAGAAACACTATTCTACTATAATTATATGCACATTTAACCTTCATCCTATCATGTCTTAAACCAGATAAGTTACCTTTAACTTTGTTATTTTCAGTTATCTTGTTATTAGTAAAAGCTTTAGGAGAATAAATTTTGCAAGAGCTTGTTTCAACTCTGGCAGAAGTGTGGAATTGGCTTTTATTTAGAACAGCGTATCTAAAAGTGATTAGAAAGGAATGCATTTCTAGTAGCTGCTATAAACTATGTATTCTAAATTCATGCTCTTTCAGGTTATGACTTTTGCAAATGAAGATGAGCCAATGGGTTCTCTCTTTAAATCTGCTGCTACCTATGCAAACGCCATTCTAGCTGCCAGTACACCCAGTCCTGCCCAGGCTCCTCTAGCCAGTTTCAGAACAAGGTCCATAACAACACTATACTCAACAGTCTCAGTGACCATATTAAGTAACAAACTTCAGACTCAAATCCATAATATCAAATACACGAGAAACAGGCTGAGGGCCATGGCTCCCAAGCCGGTTCTTACAAAATACTCTGTCCTCCAGAAATCTCCAGGATTAATAAATTAAGCGTTCATTACAGCCATAAGCAACAATCTTGTGTACAAGCCTTGCTTCCACCAGACAAATTACATGTTGTGTCACAAACTTTTCAGGCAAAGGATATAGGGAAAGCCAGCTTTGCATTTAAGTACCAGTATCCTCAATTTCTGCTTAAGGCCACATCACCTGCCAAGGAAGCATCACCTGAGAATATACTTCCTTCCAACAACACCAGAGTAACAGTCAGCTGACAGACTATTGCTAATACACTGCAGCAGTATGGGCCTGATACTATGCACATTCCCCATTGGAGGGCAAACTGTTTGCTAGAAAAATACTCTGCTACCCCTTATTTCATAGGAAAACAAGTTAAAGTATGCAATAAAGCATTTCAATTTTATGTCCTAAGACAGCAATACTTTTAAATACTGTACTCCTTTCAGTTGTATGCAATTTTATTTGCTAGTTGGGCATTAGGTTGCATACTCCAGCTGTAAAGGGCTCATATCAACTGTCAGATTTAACATCCTGTTCATCTCTTTTATGTTCCAGATTTTCACTTAACACCAGGAAAGTCTTATAGACTTGTGAGAGTCTTCAGGACTTAACTATACAGCAAGCTTTTCTTTCCAAGGACAGCCAGCAGGGAGCAGCATATTATAGTCCCTGCAGAAATAGCTGCATCCCTGTTTTAAAAAATACCCTGAAAAGGTCACTAGTAACATCTGTTTGTGCCTTGTCTTAATGTCTCCGTTTGATTCCACTTCTGGTTCCCATTTATTCAAATAGAATACATGGCAAGAAGTAAATTGTCACTTTTTAGCTTTAAAAAGATCAAATTGACTACTTAAAGATTAGCAGTTTGACTTTGCGCAGCAGCACTTGCTGCTTATAAATCTGAGATGAGGAGAATTCTGCAGCCAGAGAGGCAAATCACATCATAGTTATTGCCTTAAAACAGTGGTAAACTAATCAAAAAAGGAGACCATATTTAGAGCTGGTCACTCATCTCTTTATGAAAGAGATGTTTTGTTGGTTTTCTACCCATGACTTTAGTGGAAGTTCTTTTACCATTTTATGATACAGAAAAAGGCTGCAGGTACTCAGACTTTGCATTGGTAATAGGCAGGTTATTGTATAACATACAATTAAGAACTTGTACAAGTCTCAGACTCAGGGCAGTGAACATGAAGGAAGTGCAGCCAGCTGCTTGCACAGCTCAACTTCCTCCTGCAGTGCTGTCTGGACTCTCAAGGCCTACCTGAATCCTACACCTCTGGCTCCTCCTAGTAGAAGCCTACAATGCAGACACTAAACAGTTATGCTGAGCTTCTGTGCTAGTCTAGAGCATGAGCTGCCAGCACAGCCTCCACAACAGCTGGGGCTTCACCTCTCTTCTATAACCTCTAGGCAGAAGTGACTGCAGTTTTTAGCTGCCACTTAACTGCAAGTGAGCACAACTACCAATACCAATACAGCCTTCTAGTTTTAAGATTAAAAACATTTAAGCACAACTCTTCACCTATCAAGGTACTGCCATGAACTAAGTTCTGGGAACAGGATGCTGGCATTTTACTAACACATAAGCTGAAGAATGGCACAAGACACTAGATTACGCCTTTTTTATTTCAAAAGCTAGGATAGCTTCAATATCCATGTCATGGTGAATCAGAACACATGTAAAATACCTTACAATACATTAGATTCCAAAAAGGTACCAAAAAGTACAGTAAAATTAACACTTCCATTACAGGAAATGTATGACACAAAAACAATACAAAATAAAAAGGTGGAAAGTGACACTGGTTCCCTAAGATGCATCTCATTCTGTACAACTGGAGTAATGCAGAGTCCATAGTTAACTCCAAGAGGCAGTCCCTAGATGCAGAGCTGCAGCTTTAAGCAGACCCTCAAAATCAGTTTCAGTTTAACCTATTAATAAAATCATTAATTAATATCTTCAGCAAGGCTGAAATTTACACACCACACTGTCTAGACAACTAGTTATCTTTAAGTATTAAACATGTAAAACATTTCCGGGAGCTCTTCCAAGTAAGATGCACATTTAACAGGCCATAGAAATTTATTGTAAAGTTAAATTTGGTACAGAACTGAAGTATCCATCTACAGCATTGTATACAAAACCTATGCAGTCATTTTCCAAAAGAGACCATGCCACTGCATACCTGAATAAGTTTGATCAATATGGCTTGTAGTTATTCTGATGACCACCACGTCTTGGTGTCTTCCCATAATTTGCACTGCCTTGACCTATGAACAAGAGAACAAATGCATTAAACTGCTAATTAGTTATGCTTGCTTATACCCAATACAGTTCTCTTTACTTACTGTAATCATAGCCTGGTCCATATCCATAATACCCATATCCTGAATAATCATAGCCTCCATAGCCACCATAACCTTGCTGATAGCCGTATCCTTGATTCCCATAACCCTGGTTCCAGTAATTGCCATAACCTTGATTCCAATTTTGACTTTGAGCTATAGAAGGGAAAACCATCCACAAAATCCCATTTTAGTACACACAGCTTATTTAGAATGTGTCCATACTAAAGTAGTGCGTGTGGTACTTACCGCCGCCTCTTCCGCCTCTGCCTCTTCCTCCATAGCTACCTCTTCCTCCACCACTACTGAACTGTTGCTGCTGGTAAACTTCTTTTGGCTGTGCTACCTTAATCTCGCACTGAAAAGAAGAAACAGGGATGAGTGTGTATGCTGTTCTTACAGCAGCAGCACCCAACCTAACCAGCTAGGAAAGCCAGAGGTTAACCTGGAGGCAAAGGAGGTATGCTCGCCATGCTTCCCATCACATGAGCAGGACTAACACAAACCCAGAAGCATCTGATCTATTGTGCCAGCTGGGCAAAGGTAAGTCACTGTCAGCCACTCAGAGCAGGCCACTGCTTTCAGAGTATTTCATACCACCTATTTCCTACCATCAGCTTCCCCATGGAGGAGAAAGGTAAGTCATTACTGGCCATACAAAGCAGGCCATTGCTTTCAAAGTATTTTAATACTGCCTATACTCTTCTATCAAGTCCCCCATGGAAAAGGTGCTAAGGCCACCTCAGCATTGCTACCCCTCCTGTAGAAGCCCATTATCCGGGCACAACCTCCAAGACAAGGTTGTTGCTGTTGGACCACTCCACCAGAACTGAACTGAATAAATTAGGCTCTGAGAAATGCACAAGAACAGTTTTCCTGGCAGCCTTTGTATGTACTGACCATCTGTGCTGGACTACAGTACATCTACCAAACACTTGAAATCATTACTTGTCAAATACTAAGAACAGAATTGACACAGAATGGTTGCCCAGAGAAGCTGTGGCTGCCCCATCCCTGGCAGTGCTCAAGGCCATGCTGGACAGGGCTTGGAGCAACCTGCTCTAGTGGAAGGTGTCCTTGCCTGTGGCAGTGGGTTGAAACTGGATGAGCTCTAAGGTCCTTTCCAACCCAACTCATTCTGTGATTTATGATGACATTTCCAAGACAGGTTCCCAAGCTGCAGTTCAAACTGTTAGCCAGCTTCCTAGTTCCTGAATCTGCCCAGGCTGAGATGAAAGCTACTGCTGCCATGAAACAAACTACTCCCTGTGATAGCAGCACCCTAGTAAGCCTGGCTTGGAATTCCTCACCGCAGCTTTAAGGTAACCTGCTCTTTCTATTATCACTATAACACAAACAAGCCAGTTATGAGACACAGATGTGTTTTCCACTCTCTTGGCACATGAGCATTCATCTGTCCTGAAAACAAGCTGCTTTCTTGTGTGTCTTGACAGCTACCAGCGCCTTAGGTTTGCCAAAGTTTATTCTGTGCTGTGTCAAGACCATTAAGTGCAGTTTAAGTCATTATCTCAGTATGACTAGATCTAGCAGGGCTTTCAAGTTCATGTATGGTCACTGACTATGGAGCAAGAGAAAAGGGACACCTCCAGCCAGCACACATCTGCCTCTAGCCCTCCTATTAGACTGACACAAGTCTCTATTAGCTAGTCCCACAGAAGAGCAGTCAGCTGTTCAGAGCATCTCACATATTTACTGTAGTTCACATAACCAGCTGACCAGGTACAAAGTGCCATAAACATGTTTACTCTGCATCCTTGTATCTAGTTTACACGATATAGTTTTGGTTGCAGTGAGGGGCTTCTGAGAGAAAACACCAGAATGTGCTGTCATGTCAGACAGAGCCAGTTTCAGTCAGCTGCTTATGAAGTTAGTGTCTGTAAGCCTTAAATTTAAGTAAGTGCTTTATGCACAGGTATACATCTGTTCAAATGGCTTATACTGCAAGACTGATACGTAATAAGGAACTTTTTCCACATGTACTTAATGAACGCGATTAGATACTTTACATACAAAAGTCCCCTATAACACAGCAAGTATTAAAGCCACAAGCATTGGCAAAGAACCCTGGTAAGCCTCTGTGACTGAATTTAGGGCAAAAAACCCCTGTTTGTGGCAAACGATCCTTACAGCAATTTTAGTACCTTGAGATCAGGGGTCTACAAAATCCTTTCCAGCTTACAGATACAGTGGTATTTACACTTCATAACTTGGGCAACAAATTACAAGTCAAGGCTTCTACCTTGCTTCCACTGACGTTATGGAATTTCTTCTCCAAAACCTTCTTCACTGGATCTTCTTCCTTGAAAGTGATGAAGACAAACCCCCTCCTCTTGTTGGTCTTTGGATCCATTGGAAGTTCAATTGCTTCAATCTGAAGACATGAAATACTGTTTTCAGACTTGTATTTTAGCACAAGAGTTAAGTACATGGCATCTGGGAGAGTAAAACTCTTTAAGTTTCATATCTATGCATATTATGCAACATCGAAGTTGCAATGTTCTGTCTATACTAACATTTATTTTCAGACCAGAGGTTTCAATTTTGCAGCTGTTAAAACCCATTTTAACTTCTGATAAAACGCTTCCAGACAAGGGTGTCTAATGAGCAACGGAAGCATCTAGATTCCTTACTCTTAAGAAGGGAAACCTCTGGACCACTTACAGAAGCCTTAATACATTTGAAGTTAATCTGCCACTCACAATTAGTGAACTAAACAGCAACTGGAGACTGGATGTTCCAGTGTTCAGTAAGATGACCTTACACACCTCTCCAAACTCTCCAAAGTATTCCCTGATTTTTTCTTCTGTGGCTTCTGGGTTCAGTCCACCAACAAATATTTTCTTCACTGGATCCTTTTTCATTGCCATGGCCTTCTTGGGGTCAATTAGTCGTCCATCTAGCCTGTGTTCTTTCTGTTCCAGAACCTGAAAGATAGTTTGGTACAATTAACTCAAGTTGAAAAGCTTCCCCTAAAAGTTAAGAATCTGAAATACGAAGCTTTAATTCACCTTTTCAACACTCCCAGGTTCTTTGAAGAGAATAAATCCAAAGCCTCTGGATCTTCCTGTGTTAGGGTCCATCTTTATTGTACAGTCAGTCACCTCACCAAATTTGGTGAAGTAATCTTTCAAGTCTTTTTTGCTTGTATCCCAGCTGAGGCCACCAACAAACATCTTCCTGAAATTTCAAAGAGAAGAAAGCTGTTTAGAGTCAGAAAGTACCACGGAAAAGCGCATGCAGCAAGATGCTCACAGTGGTACACACCTCAGCAGCCTTGTCAGAAACAGGACCAACTGTTGAAAGTTAAACACTTCTGCACCTTGCCAAAGCCTAGTGATACTATGAGAGTGCACAAAGGTGGGTGTGTGTCCTCCTTTATGAGGAAAAGGACACAATGCACCCTGAGGTTTGATGCAGGCTACAAGGGACAACAAGAATTGCTCAAAATACTCCTTGCCAATAACTTCCATTCTTTCATCAGTATTGTTACTTGCATCAAAGCAGTACTGATTTTCAAGTGCTGCCAACTCAGTTTCTGAAAGGACCTAGGATTATTCCTACTATTTTGAAAGCATTCATGATAGAATAAGGCATCAAAAACAAAATACTCCATCTCTTCTGGGATTCAGACAAATGGTGGTAAAAGTTTTTGGCCTAACAACCACCTGCAAAATTTAAAGCAGGGCCTCCAAGAACAGTCACATAAAACAGATGGGACTTTGGACCTGCCTGAACTATTATGTTGTGCACTTCTTCCTGCTTAGTTATGGATCTAGTTCTATCATCATCAGTACTTCTATAGTATCTCAATTATTAGTCTTCACTCTCAAGAGGGGGCAATACAGTACTTCCCTGCCCACCTTCCCCCTCAAAATATCCTCTAAAGCAACCCACAGAACTAAGCACTAGTGAAGTGCAATACAGAAGTGAACAAAACTTAATCAGCAAAGCACCTTTGAAATGCTTCACTTCAAACTAAAACATTAATAACATAGCTGTTTCTTCTATTTTCAGAGTTTCCAAGGTAACAAACTAAGCTTTTAAAAGCATTCCAGCCTTTTCACCTAACTGTAGGCTTAGAGATTAAAGCAGTTTGCCCTTACTCTGCTTAGAAGCAACCTAGATTTGGCATTAGAAGCCAGCAGCATTTTAGAAACTAGTCTATGTTTCAAAAAAAAAAAAAAAAGTGGAGGGGGGTTGGTGTTTATGTGTAACTGATTTCCTAGAACCAGGATCCATTTATGTTCAAAAGGCAACATCAGAAAAACACCTATGTGGTTGCTTGGGGTTCCTTTGCCTTTTTTCCCCCTCAAACTGAATGAAACCATATAACCACGTACTCAATAGGCTAATCAAACTGTGCACACTCAGCTCTCAAGTGCAGCACCAAACATAAGGTGCAAGTTAAGTTTGTGTGCTTCTTGAGCTGTTACAACAGAGAAAGGCCATACAAAGTTTACTAAGCCTTTTCATAACAGGTGAAAGAAAGGTAACTTGACAGATTCCTTCTCATCACACTGGCTTGCTTTCTGCCCAAGCACTACTGCTGTAAACTGTACAGCCCAACAGTGGCTTTCCATCCCCTGTCATTATTGACTACACTTACAGAACCATCAAGAGAAATACAGTACTCCTGGGGTGACAGGAATGTCTGGAAGCAGCTTTATAACCATCAGGTTGGGCTTGTGGTACACACACAGATATGGCCACATGCAAAATTCACCTCTTACCACAGCAATAAATATTACACATCATAATTTACAGTCCTTTGTTTTGTAACTGGAATGACAGACCCTTTGAAAGTAAGACCAAATTCCTAGCATTTGTTTTGGCCTTCAGGGGCCATATAGACTGGACATCTGCACTCTCAACGTGTAGTTTTGCTTTTCTTCCAGGGCATACTAGTGCAGCTAAATCAACACGCATTTCAGCTCTTAACAATATTCAAGGGTTCAGGGTACTGACATTAGCCTTGGACAGCTCTTGTTCTAGCACATGGATTTGCGGTTGAAATGGTCATCTCCTATGCAAGAAACGGTGCTGGCCACTTTTCAGGGCAGAACACTTTTGTAAGTAGACAAAATTGGCACAGAGCTTAAAGATTTGTTTCTCAATCCTTCTAGTGTCTGCAAAAGGTACATCCGGCCCTAGCTTATAAGAAACTTGTGCAAGTTTTATTCCTTCCCTTACAGATATTACACTACTGTGGCTTCAGCTCCCTGCAGAACCTGAAGGATCTGACCCGATGGTTCATAGCCCTGGGATAACAAAGGCAGTTCCAGTTAAATAGGTGAGGTAGCTTGAATAACAAAGACCCCCTTGACAAACAGGCAGGTGATTTTCAAGCCAAGCACATACACTCACGAACAGACTAACTAGAGTATGGAAGAATACACAAGGATGCCTCTACCAAAACACAGCAAAGCTACACCGACTCCTCCAGGAGTTGCTTGCAAGAGATAAGCCGTTTTCTGACAACGCTGCAAAGAAGTACACCAAAATAACTTGCTGGTTTAAACACACCGCGCGTCGTCTCAACCGTGTAATTTTTCCTTTCCTCCAAAAGCACTCAGCTTACCCCGACCGGCTTCCAAAACCAGGACTGATTTTTTATATGTATCACACACAATACTCACATCGACGCCGGCAGCGATCAGCCATGCAAGCTCCATAAAGTTTGAACCAGCACACCCCCCCCCCCCGACAGAAAACAACTCCTTCCATCTGCTCCTTTCGTTAAAAAGGGAGAGGAGGAGGAAAACGCAGGAGGCGACGAGAGCGGAGGTAAATCCTCTTCCATTTTACAGCGTGAGACGGCAACAAACCCGCTCCCCGCCCCTCCCCCAGCCACCACATGGCGCCAACAAAAGGCAGCCCCAGAACAAAGGAAGCGCTGGTGCTGCAGGGACGCCGGCTCACCGCCCGCCGATCCCTCCGCAGCGGGGCCACCCGCCGCCCTTCCCCGCCGGGCGGAGCGGGGCCCAGGGCTGCGGGGCCGGGCCAGCCGCCTCGCTTCCG
>JANRGW010007523.1:25561-44902 GCA_024733675.1 Psilopsiagon aymara
CTCTGTGTCTTTCCTCCCTGACGGAGGCTGCAGTCTGCTCAGCCGGATTTGAAAGAGAACGGGGGGCGGGGGGGGGGGTGGGGGGGGGGGGGGTCTCAAAAGTACAGGTACCGGAAAGATCGACCCGACAGCGCGGTTTAACTGAGTAATTACGTCGATTTCTGCAGCAGGGCGCCAACGGTGTGCCTGTGGGGTGCAGGTGGGAAGAGATGCGGGGCTGGGAGCATGGAGGCAGCGGGACGAGGGGGACGAGGAGGTCGCAAGTGCACACAGGTCCGTCGGGAGCCCGTCTGCCCTAGTTCTGCTGATCACAGAGCAGTTCTGTATGCTAATAGCTTGCTCAGTTAGAAAACTGGAATTTGAGTCCTTAAATACAGGAATTAAATAACAATTAAGAACTACCCTGCGGCTTACAGATGGACTCGCTCTGGGGGGTACATCCCTCACCAACCTGCAAGCAAGAGAACACAGATGTGGGGTTGGGACACACAGTTGGTGGATGGGGATGTGCACAGCAAGGTGTGTAATAACAGTTCTCTATCTCACGTATTGCCCTACTGAAATATTTCCACAGTTTACATCTTATAATTTACACTGAATATATAACTATAATCGCGCTGAACTTTTGGCTTCTTTTACACAAAGTGCTTCTGCACTGAGAAATGGGAGTGGGAACTACAGAGTGCTGACTGATCCAGAGTAAACCTCGCATGGCTTTTGTGGCACGGGGGTGGACCCTCTCTGCTCTTATACAGTGACACTCCAAATCTCCTGACCTGGTGTCGTTGCAGCGTGAAAGGGGCACACAAAGTCCAATTTAGAAGCAGAGATGCAGATGTTAATGCCTGAACCTCAGATACTTGTGGAAAGAACTCTGGCTGTCATCAAACCAGATGTTGCTCATAAAGAAGAAGAAATAGAGGATGTCATTCTCAGGTCGGGATTCATGATCCTTCAGGTAACAGGCTCTAGAGAACATAACGGCACTTTGTAAGTCAGAACAAAACTTTGGCAGTTAAGCAGGTAATTAAAAATGAACTTATATTTTTCACACCGTCAACCCCTGCTGCCGGATTCCATTTTGCTGGCGCACGGAATGGGACAGACCAGCCCGATGTTTTTGCTGATGCAGAAAACACAGACTTTGTCACCAAACTCGACCCTAGCAAACACGCGCTGCAGAGATGTGGACTCCCCGAAGCAGAGCGTATGGTGTGTTTGCAAGTGGGCTCTTGGAGCACTGATGGATGTAGCCGCTGGCCGGGCGCGGTGTGACCGCTCTGTGTCACTGCTCCCCCGTACATGTCCTGTATGGCCCAGCCGGGCCCGCGCTGCCCGCCCGGGCGGGCCGCTGGAGGGCGCTGTGCCCCTGCGCCTGCCGCCGGCCTCGCCCGTCACTGCTCTCAGCCGCACCGTCTTTTCGCCGCCTTTTTCCCCTTCCCTTTGATTTTCCCCTTCTTTTTTTCCCCCTTATTTTCCCCCCTTCTTTTTTTTCACATTTTTCTCCTTTTTTCCCCCTTCTTTTTCCCTTTTTCCTTTCTTTTTCCTTTTTCTTGCACCCCCTTTCCCCCATTTTTCCCATTTTTTCTTATTCCTTTATTTTCTTTCATTTTTTCCCATTTTTCTCCTTTTTTTCCCCCTCCCTTTCTTTCCTTCCTTCTCCCTTTCCTTTCCCCTCCCTTTCCCCCCCCCTTTTTCCCTTTTCCCCCTCCTTTTCCCCCTTCCTTTCTTTTCCCTGGAAATGCAGTATTTTTTCTTATTCTTGCAAATCCCCCTTTTCCATATTTGTTCTTTTTTAATTTCTTCTCCTTTTTTCCTTATACAAAACATAAGAAAAAAGAGATTTTTTACTTTTTTCTTTTTAATGGCAAGGTGTTTGCAGCATCTTCTGACGTCTGCAGTGACTTTTGGCACCAAAGTAATTAGGAATCAGAATTTGTGGTGTTCTTGCACTGCACGAGTTCAGGCTCAAGGAATGAACTTCACAATAATTCTCTTAATTCTCTCTTTTTGACTGCCGTGTGCCTTCTGATAACCTCCCAAAGCTAGTCCTGGTCCTAATCCTAATCCTGGCCGCATGTGGGTAGGCAGCTATTGTGCGACTCAGAAAGCTTGAAAAATAGAACAATTGCATAATTACCAGTGTGGGCAGAAGAGAAAATGGTTTAAAAGTAGAACATTAAGCTGGAGCAGGCAAATAATTAAATCCTGCCCTTGTTATGCTCTTCACTTTCTCTATATGGTACCCTGACTGTGCTTTAAGTCATCCAACAGTTATAAAATGCTGTAGTTTGCGTAGGCTAAAAATACACCTTATTGAAACGGCCTCTTTGCTTAATTTACTTGGAAAACTCTTGCTCTTTGTTACTCTGTGTCTTGAAGAGGATCAGATCTTGGAGAATGAAATTAGGATGGGAAATGGCTCTGTGCCTGTTCTCCTGCGCTTGAAGGTATGACACAGTACAGGACTGTACCTGAGGTAGCAAGCTCTCTTCATTTAGCAAGCCTTTGTTAATTCACTGTCTCTCTTTTCTACTTTCTAGAAACGGAAGCTGCAGTTAAGCCCAGAGCAATGCAGCAACTTTTATGCAGACCAGTATGGAAAAATGTTTTTTCCTAATTTAACAGCTTATATGAGTTCTGGACCAATAGTTGCTATGGCTCTTGCCAGATACCGTGCAGTCTCATACTGGAAGGAATTGCTTGGACCATCAAACAGCGTAAGAGCTAAGAGAACTCACCCCCACAGGTAACTCATGGATTGGCCTTGGGAAGCCAGCAGGATCTTGTAATTCTCTCAACTGAGACTAGAATTCCTCTCCTTTTTGTTTTTATGTTAGAGATACAGATTTGGAGTGACTTCAAACTCAGAGCTTTTCACCTTTGTTCTTTAGTATGCAAAGTTCACCCATTTAATGGGGAATGTGGAGTGCATAAACATACATTTTAGACAGCTACTTATTTTGTTTAAAGCCAAGATCAAGCCAATGCCTTGTTAATTAGTCCATATACATTGATTTTATATGCTCCTGGCAGGGATTTGCAGTTGTCTACCAAGCAGTTACTTTTCTTGTTCTTAGCTTAAGAGCAATCTATGGGACCGATGACCTGAGGAATGGGCTTCATGGCAGTCGCAGCATTTCCACAGCAGAAAGAGAAATCAGATTCATGTTTCCAGAAGGTACAATGGTACAAATAATACACTGCCAGTCTTTGGAGAATAGTGTCCTTCCCTGTTACAACTTGCCTCTGCCCAGACTCTAGGTACAGTTGGATTTAGAAGAGGTTGGGCTTGTTTGCTTTATGAGAATGTGAGTCTTTATGCACAAACTTTTCTGCTAAGGAAAGGCATACCAAAGCATATCTGAAGAGCCATTGTAGTTACAGGGATGGCTTCTACTTTTCAAACTGTGGTCTGGGAACTGAAGCAAAGCTAGTAAATGAAAGGAAAGGGGAAGCTCTTGCACTCTAGCACATGCTTGTGGCATCCCCTCAGGGATGTCTATTGGCTTGAGAATGACTCTTCTTGGGCTCAGGCTGAGTAATTCCTGTTCAACAGCAGCTGGATGCTCTCATAGCGCAATTCCAAAGTTAATTTGGAATTGCCAGAGAAATGTGTCATAAAACCTAAAAGGGCTGGGAGAGGATCTCTTGTTTGTAATGCAGGAGTTGAATGATGGCTCTTCTGTTTGGCAGAAACATATAAGGGAAACTGCAAGAAAAAATTTGGGGTTTTGTCAAAGTGTATCAGTTTAATAAAAGACGTTGCACTTCCCTACAGACCTTACCCATTGTAAACCATGTCTCTTCTCCTCACCCTAGTCACAAAGCAGGACTGCAGGTGGGATTTTTAGGAGTCTTCAGAAACCAGCTTCACACTCAAAAAGGAAGTACTAAACATGGGATATACTGGTTCTCTCCTACCCCCAGTGCATCTTCAAGGATAGAGGTTTTCCCCAGATGACCTGATTTCCTCCCCTTTCATAATTGGCTATAATTAGTAAGATTACCTCAGGGACATTGTAAAGGGGGTTCGGTAGTTTCTTTGCAGTTTGTTGTGGGAGAAGCTATAAAAACCATTATGTATTATTAACTTATTAAGGAAAACAGAAGTCTGCATATAAACAACCTTTGAAAGAATGCCTTTTTTAATCACTCTACAAGCTGCTTCCCAACACCTGTGGTTGCTCCTTACAGTGATCATGGAGCCAATTCCAACTGGACAGAGAGCCAGGGATTACTTGAACCTTTATGTAAAGCCCACATTACTAGCTGGGCTCACTGCACTGTGTAAAGAGAAGCCAGCAGACCCAATGGTATGTACAGTAAATCAGTGTTGTGTTGTATGCTTTTTGATACACCTACTTTGTGTTAGGAAAGTCCCTGTATATAGGAAAGCTACTCTTTTGTGCTGGTTTAGTTACCTGCTAATGAGCTAATCAAATAACATTTGTCTTTCAAGACATTGATTGGTTTGTTAACAGATGAAATGAGGGCCAGAGCTGAAAGAAATCAGCCTTCAGAGTGATGGGGAGAGGGGGTTTGGGTGATTTCTCCAAAACCCTTTCTGACAGGTAGTTGTTACAGATGGCTGGAAAGGTAAGCATGTACATGATGCCACATAGAGGTTTTTTGCTTAATTTACTGTTTCTGAGGTGAGGTTGAGATGAAATAACTCATATAGTTGATACTAAGTGAGATTAGATGCTAATCACACTGGTAGCAGTTACACAGTTGAGTAATAAACTGCGGAGTTCTTAGCAAGTCTTATCTATATTGTGTCATTGTACTTATTTAATATTAATCCTTCATTAGAATAACCTATTATTTTGACTATATATAACTTATATATTATATGCAGCATTGATTAGTGTTTACTTGAGTTGCTCCACAGTTCCACATGAAAATGAATTGTGATTCTTTGAAGTGAAAGCCATCTCATGTAGTCAACCTGACCTACAGAAAACTCTTCAGTCTTCTTGTGACCCTTTTCCAGTTATCAAGCTGATGCATCTTGCCCTCCTCTTCCTTTTAGCCATGGATGTAATTCAAACTACAGTTCTCAGTGGAAAGACTAGAGTTAATTTCCTGTTGTTTTGGTGGTAGTTGGTGTTTTTATCAGTCCCTAAATAAATTAACTTTCTTTCATCTGTAAAAATATGGTAGAGTTCAAGTCGTTCACACTTGTGCTTCATTAAGAATGTAGATAACTCCTCAGTGTGACAACTTACTGGCAGTTGTGGTGGATTCTAGTTCATTATCAGGTTTTTAATCAACATTGCATTTTTTACAAGATACATTTCAGAAGAAAAGCCTGAAAAATAATTCAGGGGTGTTTCTATGTGATATACACGAGGTCAGATTAAATGTACTTTGATTGTTCCAGCTTTATAACCTGTTCACTTGATCTGGATGTCTGGCAGTGTTGCCGTAGAAATCTATAAAGCAGAGATGAAGGAGTCTTTTCATCCATCCCTTTGCCTAAAGGCCAGAGTGTCTGTAGCTGAATTTGGGGTGATTTATTTTTTTTACCACCAAATAGTCTTTCTAAGGGCTTTTGGGCTTCTGTGTTTGTACCTGGCAGTAAAAGGAGAGCATTGCTTACCTTACTGGTCTACTATCCTATCAGTTCGTCCACTTCACAGTAAGCTATGAAGTAGTTCCAGAAACTAATCATCAACAGCCTTGTGAAGTAAATAAGGGTGTGTTAAAAACGTCTCTTTACAAGTGGAGAAATGGAGGTAAAGGGTTATTTTGCCTAAGGCCAGGAGTGGCAGATGAAATTAGGCCATCCCTCCCTTGCTCATTCTTACGTAAGTATAATGTGATGGAAAACTTAAAAGATGAATTTCAAGCAGTAACCATGTTTGCGATCTGTTATTTTAGATACTCTAAGGTGATTTCGGTGCAAAAGACTGTCACTTTTAATTAATTAATTACTAGCTAAAGTATCTCTAAGTTGTGTCAGGAGTAGTATTTCATTAAGCAGTTTCATGCATATTGTACAGCCTCAGTCCAAAATAGAGTTGACCAGGTTATTTGAAGTACAGATCACATGTTCTTATACATACACGAAGATAGACGTTGCCAAGAGAAGTTTTCTGAAGGTCAGTGTGAATTGTTCAAAAGCAATATAAGCTGTGAGGATTTAAAAGAACACTTTGAAAAATCAGGTTATTTTGGGCATCCATTTTTCCTGTAAAATCTGAATTTCACAGCACGGCAGGAGAGCCTCTGCATCAGGTTTCAAATAATGCTTTTAATATTCTCCCGTATGCTTAACAGAAAACAACAGAACACTGAAAGCGTTTGGGGTTTTGTTCCGCAGATCTGGCTTGCTGACTGGCTGATTTTACACAATCCTAACAAACCCAGGCTACAGCATCATGGCACTGAGAAGAAGCATCAGGGCTGAGAGCTCAGTGGAAACCACCTTAAGCATTCCAAGTTCCAGATCTGTATTATCATTTTCAGTGTATCCCTTGGCTATGTAATCAATATTATCTGAAGTTAATGTTACTGGCATAACTGCTCATGTCTTCATGGAATAAATAACCTTACACTTAACCAGGGTGTAACAGTTGTAGTTTATTTTCTATGGACAAAGTGAGTGTAGAATCACAGGATAAATTTATGGTGTGAGGTGATTAGAAAAAGACAAGTATCTCAATAGGTGTGACTTAGCTTCTATTCTCCACATTTACCTTGGTTTGGCTGTTTGGGGAGAACAAAATTACTTGCACCAGTGCAGATTCCCAAATTGCATAGAGCTGGCCCATGCTTTGGGAAACTGGGAGTTGTTGTATTTGGGCATTGTTTTAGCAGATGCCAATTCCATGATGAAGGGAAGTGCTTGGATGTGACTTGAAAAACAATTACTGAAGGTGTATTAGCAGCTTCAGTATCTTAACTGCTGATTGTACCACCGAGCTAAGGTCACTCTTGAAGGGGATTCACTTGAGCCTCATGTATTTTGTCAGAAAGTAATTTGAAGGTGAACTGAATGTACCTTTCCCATCTTGGTAGCAAAAGGCACAATGATTATAAATCAGCCTTTGATTTCCATTGAAGCCACAAGAAGGTGTTTTTAGTCAAGGACTAATGCTGTCTTCCGGTATTTATTGGAAAGAAAGGTGCTTAATTGAAACATCTCACCTGAAGGGTCTTTTTTGCTCTTTAAAGGTATGCTGATTCCTGTTATGTTCCTTGTGTTGTTACACACTTGAACTTTAATGTGTTCTAAGAATTTCAGGGGAATGGATTAGGGGCCATGCTGTTGAACAGCAATGGGTTAATCCCACACTATTACCTTTACTAAAGTAACTGGACTGTGATTTGTGGGGCTTTAATTTTTGCTGTAAACTTCAAGCTTTGTATCTTACGGTTTGGCTGGGAGAGAATGTCATTTTCACAGCTCTGAAGTGTGAAACATCGGTGTGCTTGGTTAATACCAAACAAGCACTTCCATAATTTGTTTCATCAAAAACCTTCCTCCCTCAGCTTGAGGAATTACCAGAAACGTGAGTCATTTGTAACATTAAACTGTGTTTAATTGTTTGTCTTCTCAGTGGAATAAACCACTATTGTCGGCTCAGAGAATAAACCTCAGAAAATTGGTCTCTACAGTACCTAAAATGGCAAAAGAAAGGCCAAGCCCTCAGATACAAAGAAGAATATGAGATGGCTTGAAATACACTGAACAGATCTGTTTAGAAATGATTTGCCTGTAATTATTGCCCCAATATGTATCTGATTGCCCCAATTCCAGGGCAGTTGCACTCTGTGATTTCCTTCGGCAAAACTAAGATGTTTATTTCTTTTATGAAGATGCCAGAAACTAAAATCTGTTGAATTCACAAGGCACTCTCCTGTACTTTGTTAGTTACTATGGCATTTGCTTTCGTAGTCTGATAACAATACATAACAATAAATGCTTAACAATAAATACCTCCTTTTTGCTACTGATGGAGTTTTCAGTTTTGCTTTTGTGACAGTCCTGTGGTGTATTGTATTGGTAGAAGATCATAACTTCCACAGAAAGTATGTGTCCTTACCAGGAGGGGTAGGAGAAAGGGAAAAGCAGCTGATGGTGCAGCTTTATAACCCTCACAATATAAAGTTTCAGTCATTCAAGTGTATGTCATCTATTTGGTCGATATTAGAGGTGACACCTTCAGTTGCTGACTGGTGTTCACTTCCATTTTTCCAAGGGAAAGGTAGAAAGAGGGAAGATCGCTTCATCCCTAGGGTGCCATCCAGACTCCCTGTCTCTGTGCACGGGCAAGTATTGATCCAGCAAATCTGACAACTGAGATCTGGGGAACCTGCATTAATAAGTAGGATGTGGCAGGCCAGTGCTGGGAATGCAGAGTGGACACCAGCCTGGTCCCCTGGGGGAGCTGTGGCACCACTGGAGAGGCTGGTGAAGGATGTGCTGCTTACACTCCTTTTGGTTTTTAGGTCTTTATTTGGCCCAGAGTGGTATGAACTTGGTTGGTATTATAAATCCATATCACAGAAAACACAGCTTTCAGTTCATCTGCTTTTCCAAAGCTGTCTTACTATTTGGTGTATCAGCAAGGCAAACTGCTCCCTGTGGGAACGAGTGACCTGTCTTTTCCCTCCGTTGAATCAAAATAATTACCTTGCTGTTGAGTTTTATTGGGTATTTTTAACGTGGAGGCAGTTCATTTTGGTTTTACTGCCTGAGTGCTGGGATAAAGCTATGTCCATAAAACCGGAGGCTTGGTCTGTTTCCCATAATACTGTTTATCTCCTGGAACTTTGCTTGTTGTATGCTTGCTATCACCTGCACTGAGAGTTACTCTTTGAGCTGCATAGACAGAGCTAGTCTGAAGTATGATTGTCCAGCCTTCCTGTCTCATAAGGGATTTATTGTCTTTAAGAGAGGTTAAACCAACAGGAACCTTGACCATACTTTAAAGGTGGCAGAAACCTCAATCAAAGCCGGTTCCCCATTGCCAACCTAAGTCAGAGCATTCAAGCATGCCAAGCTTCAGGAATGAGTCAGAGCTTAGGACTTTCATTCAGCAACTTTAAGTGGAAAAAGTGTTCCATGAAGATTTGCAAATCCTCATCTTTCTCATGTAAGAAAAGAGAGGATTTGTCTGTCTTCTGTCAAGCTGTTAATCTTGACCATCCTTTAAACAACAGCTATCTAACCAAATCAGTCCATTGGTGATAAACTGATGGACGTTTGTCTCATGGCACTACATGAGGGGAAGGAGCGACTCAAACTCTCTTTCTCAGTGCTGCATTATAGTGACAGATTCTACAAAGACACAAGTGCCATCATTAACTTTAACTCACTAAGAGCAGTCAGATTAAGGAAACTTGTGTTATTCTGGACAGAACACTTTGCTTGGTGTTGGTGCTACCCAACAGCAGTGGATCCTCTGAAACTGCTGTGGTTTTCCGATTTTCTTTCTAAAAAGAATCTGAAGGGTAATTATTGTGCTGGAAAGAGACTCTTTACACATCATATAAAGGTAACTTACAGTTGCTTTTACGTTATCATTTCCTCTTAGATGCCGGTGAGTAGATTTGTTCCTGGATTAGAAATAGGACTTCAGTCCTCTCTGCTGATTACCTTCTGCTTTGCTTTACTCCATCAGACTGAGCTCAGACCAGCGCAGCAATGTCACAGGGGCTCTCACAGAAAACAGGTACTTTCTTGTTCTGTTGTTAGTGAAACAGAAGAACTTGGTATCTTTTGGATGGCAAATCAAGAGCAGCTGCCTGTACCTAGAAATCATGCACAGTCTGGATGAGCTCCTCCGGGTGTGGAGTGTGTCAGCAGCGTGACTGATGTGTTGAGTTCCCATGGGAGGAAGCCTGTCAAATTATTGTTATGCTGCCTCCTGCCAGGGCATCGTGGAGGAGATGCCATAAGCTCAGGGGAGAGCCTATTGTTGGTCCTCTGAGTCAGAAGCCAGGCATTGTTGTGAGGCAAAGCAGTTGGTGGGAGAAGAAGGCAGCTCCCAGACAAGTGAGTGAATGATACTGTAATAATGATAACACTGAAGGATTAAGAATTCTCTTCAGTTTACTGCGTGTGTTTTACAGCTGAGGGAGGCGATGCTTTCACACAAAGTACTTCATGTAGTGCCTTGCTGGGTGCTTGCATTTGTCTTGTGTGGCATCATATGTCCCCCGAGACGCCTCATTCATTCTTACGGAGCATTTATTGTTTAAAAAGTAAGACACTGGTACATCTGTAACTTCTTTGCCATCATACTTACTTTATTTAAGTCTTCTCACCTGGGATCTCTGAGCCAGCCTGGATGGATCTGTATTACTGGAGAGAATGGTGACAGGCAGTGGAGTGCAGTCTGTCTGAGAAATCACATATGAACTCACCCTACATCCCAAGGAATTTTTACGTGCAAGAGCCTAATTTGGCTCTAAATACTCTTGGCGTTAGTAAACTACTCTGAAACTACCTGTGCTTCTTTATCATCTATCTATAGTTGACACCTAAGCTCTCATTTCCTTGCAAGGGGACAGTTGGTTTTCTGTTACGTTCCCAGAATCTGTGCTGATTGTCAGGGTAGGGAATTCTGCACTTCCAAAAGCAACATCTTACTGCCATGCTGGCTGTCGGTTCTTATCTCTTTTAGGTGTTGTAAAGTCTTTTCTTACTGGGTGGCATTCCTGCTGCAGTGTGAATGACAGCAATGTCTTGTACCAGTTAGTTTTGTGTCAGGCCCCATCCCTCCATGTGAGAAAATTCCCAGGAGTATTTAACGTACGCGTGTGGATAAACCTCCTGCATGCCCATAAAGTACCTTACTATGGGCAGTATAAAGCAGCCATTACAGGGCCATGTTTAAACTTCTGAGATTAACACAGTCTCTCAACTGCTCTTCTTTTTATAATGCGTAATTTAGCAGCTGAACCATGGAGAGTTCTGGCATAGCAGAGTCGTCTTAGAAACAGTGGTTCCAACTGGGCCTTCAGTTTGCTTCACTGTAAATTCAGAGCAATTTCATTCTCTGGTTAAAAGAAAGAAGGGAAACCAAATCATTTCTGGGAGCTGCTCACATGGTATGTTATAGATAGTCTGAAATGTAATGTTGGATGTTGGCATGGCACATTCTCTGCTCCTATTGAAAGCAAAGAGTTTGTGTCAGGTTTCTCTGGGCCAATCCTATGTTCTGCATGCAGAGCACTTTGTTACTTGTCATTTTCTAAGGCAGTTGCAATGGTATTTTTTGCCTGGATGAGTAAAGTTTGATCAAGCCTCTGTTTGAAAACCAGATGATTTATTCTGTGGCCACAACACATCCAGATAGCACTGGGATCATTCCCTCCTGCTTTCTACTTCAACTAAACTATCCCAGGAGGCTATTTCAGAATCCTGCTATTTCTTCAGAGGTCCTCCATGTAAATATACTGCATTGAGCAGCGAAGTTTTGACCGTGACTGTCTTTGTTTTGCAAAGTTCTCTTGTAAACAGGCACCACGCTGGCTCCCCTGAATAGCACCATCGGTGCAACTGAATGGGAGCAACAAAGGCGTAGGAAATGAAATGTCCATTCAGTTTCCTATTCATGTAAATGATAGTTTATCGTGCTGATTATTAGCTTCATGTAGTCAGGATCTGTGACAGCTCTGAAACCTTTTATTGCCTTTTTTTAATGAACTGCAATAAAACTTTGCCTTACCTGAGCGCTGTCTCAGTGTCGAGGCATTCTCCAAACTTAGTGCTATAATTGCTACTAATTCATCATTATCTTTGGCAAGGAATGTCACCATACTACAAAGCAGCTGTGATGTATCTCTTCCATTTGCTCATTCCCTCTCTAAAGTGTTTCTTTTTAAGAGTACATGGGGCTCCTGGAATGAACAATGTTAAGTAATCCATAAACATAGTTTTAATAAGGATACCAAGTTCTGTTAGAACATCTCTCCTCAGTAGATCAGGCAATGCTGTGCAAAGGAGCTGCCAGTGCACGAGTGGGACAAGTGTGAAGGTCAGGGATAGAGAAATGAAATGACTCTCCTTGGGGTCATCCTTTGAAGCAGCAGCAGGATCAAGAATGAAACCCATCTTTCTTTAGTTTCAGTTTGTGTCATGCCACCTGAGCAGGATATCAGTATATTTCTTCAATTAAAAAGCGCCTGCTTGTAGTTCAGGGGATTTGGCACCACGTACTGGCTCTGTAGCCTTATCTAATGCTCTCTGAGTCAGTGTGGAGGAAGTCTCTTTGCTGTCTTTTTTGGAACGAAACAAAAATTAAGGCTCCTGGGCTTTAATTCAGGCTTGCCCACCAGTATTCTGTGTGCCTAACACCTCAGCTTCCCCATCTGACCATGGGCAAGCATTCATGTCCTCATCCCACACCTCATGGACTGTTAATGTTGAACAGTCCTCTCTTGGAGCATGCTCACGCACCTATTGCCTGCACTAGACATGGGTAATTACACAAGCAGATGACTCCTGCGTGTGTGCTGCTGGGACCTCCTCGTTGGAGTACCTACTCATGGGTAGGAATGGGGAGTTTAACACCCGTGTTCTCCAGGTTTGCCACTGCTTTGGTGCTTGGATCATTTGCTATATCCAAATACATACATATGCTATATATCAAATATATAGCATATATATTATATATTTTATATATATAGCATATATATTATAGCGTATATATTATATATTTTTATATATATATATATTTGATATGGCTCTTTGGAGGTAGCGACTGTTACCTGAGTATGTGTGGAGAATGTCTGTGTGTGGAATGGTATTTTCATGAAGGAAGCTGCTGTCCCTGCAGTAGTGCCTGTTTTACAGGTCTGGGAATGAGTTCTGTACTTTCTAAATCAGTGATGAGATGTTAGTGGCCATTTTCTTTCAGTCCCAACAAGGCTAATTTTTAAGAGTAACATATATTGCAGAATAACCTAGAAGAATCAGTTGTTTAATGTTTTATAGCAGTGCCTTATAGTAAAGGAAAAGGTGGTATTGCAGCATGTCTCCTGCTAAGGTATCGCAGTAACAACTGCGTGTAAATTCAGTTTAATGACAATAAAATGAAGCCAAAACAACACTTGAACTGCATATAGTCATAAGGAAACTTCTGTGTAATGCAGCTGTGAGAGGGGGAAGCGGAGGAGCTATAATGAGGAGTGAGAAGTTGTGCTTCACCTGTGGAAGTGAAAACAAGCCCAGTCAGCACAGTTGTGCTGAGGGTCTCTATGTATTGAACTGGCAGATTTGGAGCATGACTCCAAGCCTGGAGCAATTCAGCTCCCACCACACAGATGAGTCTGTGACGAGGAGGATCCATGTCTCTGCTCTAGCAGCCTCCATTGTTCTGGTTTCTCTTCTGTGTTGCTGTCTACAGCCACTGAAAGCAGTGATCCAAGAGGAAACCACACGGCATGCCCACTTGCACTGTCTTTTGGAGCTGTGAAACAAGGAGGACAGGTAGAGAAAAGGCCAAATGAGGACAGAGGTCTTCTCTGCATGCTCAGCTTTGGCTGCCTGTGCCTTCCTCTGCTCCTACAACACGGAAATAACACATCTCCCTATGCCCCCACCTTGCACATATTGTTACTGTCCTCTGCTCAGCTCAGTGATGATTGCAGATGTATGTGGGATGGGTTGACCTGGACAGAGAGAGCAAAGACTGATGGACAATTACATTTTCTAGCTATTTTTCCCCTCTAGCTGCTTTTTTGGGGGGTTACAAACTGTAGATGTGACCTTCACCAGCTGCTGTGAGGGGGAAGGCTTATGATAAAGTGTGCCTTTTAATTGAAATGAACAGATTTATGTGTGCTTTTATAGATTTACTGCACAAGATGATGTTGGGCCATGTCCTGAGATACTATAATCTGATGTAATTCTACCAAGGTGAATGCTATTATATCAGTTTGGGTATGCCCTGAGAACATTATGTCCTGACAGTATAAACTGGCAGCTTTGATTTTTCACTCCCTTGTCCTGACAAGAAATTAGATCTTTATTTATCTACCCAGTTCCAATGAAAATCAACTGTTTCATTATCACTAACGTTAAACTGCAGATCTGCTGCCGGTTTTCTTTGTTATAGGTCAGAAAGTATCACACAGAAGAACTTCCACAAGTCACTGTTTGTATGTGTATGTGGAATCTACCTGGGTTTCCCAGTAGAATGTGTCTGTTATGTGCACATGTGTAACATCAAATCAGCTCTGCTCATAGAGGTTGTATGGTTTGCACACTGGTCCAGAGGTGACAGGTTGCTGATGGGAATTTGTTTAGTATTTAGAGGGGAAAGCTGTCTTCTTAAGGTTTCTTCTTACCCTGGTATAGCCTGCAAGGGGAACATGTTGGGGCATGTCCTTTTGGGTTTGCTTTCAGTAAAATGGCAATTCTTTCTTTAAATACAAAAACATGGAAATGCCCTTTCTCCCCCTCCTCTCAAGTACATTTCGGTAACTGAAGCACATTCACACTTGGAGAGATGAGCCTGTTTTGCAAGGGAAAACCAAAACATTCCAGTGCAGCTAATATTGCAGTTCCTCTGGTGTCTTAAGTTCAGGCCGCAGCAGGGGGTGCAGACACCTAAGAGGAATGCAGTAACTTTCTGGATCTTTTCTTTGGAAGAAATACTAAGATGAGTCACAATTAACCCATTCAGCTGAATCAGTAAGGCTCTGGGGGTGAGAGAAGAGATGGGGAGTCTGTTAAGCGAGGCTGCAATGGATAGAGGCTGCCCTGGGGCCATCGGTTACTCATAGACTTTGCTACTCATCCTGTAGAAAAGAAGTATTTCCTTTTCTTACATCCCTTCAGGCTCCGTCAGTACACTTGTATGTCAGTGCAAGAAGCACAGTTTAGCTCCCTTTCTTACAGCCTTCTCTAATCCATCCTTCTCTGCTCCGTCCCTGGCAGTGTTTGTGGCCAGGTTGGACAGGGCTTGGAGCAACCTGCTCTAGGGGAAGGTGTCCCTGCCCATGGCAGAGGGTTGGAAATGGATGAGCTTTAAGGTCCCTTCCAAACCAAACCATTCCATGATTCCCTGAGATGTTCAAGGCTGCTGTAATGATCTGGCACACCAATGGGCTTGGTCCAGGCATCCTGTGTCATGGACCACTCTAAGGAAAGAAAGGGCTCTCTGGAGCAAGCATCAGTGTGTTGGCAGAAAATACTTTGTTCCTCTTAGACGACTGATGTGGAGGGAGTGGGTTTAAGTATATGGGGTATGTGTAGGATCCTGAGCTGGATAGGATACCGATAGCTGATGGGCAGTGGGTAAGAAGCCAGTTGTGTGGCTCCAGGCCTTCAGCCCACTGTGATCTCCTTTTGCATAGCAGCGAGTGTGTTCTGAGATGCCTAAGCAAGCACACAGGCTGCTGTGCTGCTTTGCCATGCAACTGCATTACTCACCCTTTCCCCAGCTGTTTGCAGTGCTGTTATTTGCATGTCAACCTGCAGGCCTGTGGGGAAGTGAGTCAGGAATGGTTTTCTACTGGAGACAGTTATTTCTTTTGCAATAAGAAAAAGTTAAAGAAAATATGAACAGGTGTCAGGAACTGCTGGATATTTGGGGGAAAATGCATTAAAATAAATGAAATGTAAAAGTTGCACATCACCAGCTGCCTGATCCATGGAACCTGGAGCTGTTCTTGTATATGGATACTGCTGAGGGCATTCCAGTGAAAGACAAGTAGGGACAATAAGAGCTGTCTCATCGGCTTGGCTGTCCTTAGGAAGTGAGGACTATTTCCAACCCAAGTGAAATCACAGAGTCACAGAATGGTTTGGGTTGGAAAGGACCTTAAGTTCATCCTGTTCCAACCCCCTCTGCCATAGGCAGGGATGCTTCACCCATGTTTCTTCCTCAAGGGCTGGTGCGTGGATTGGCACTCAGGCCTCTGCAGAATGCGCTGAAAGCCAATGTGTGGTAGGGACATAGCTGGAATTGAGAAGGAAAACCAAACACTTTTATGAGCATTTTTGTTGTCTTTTACCGTTAGAGCTTTTCTGGTTTCATTTATTTGGCTGTCTTGAGAATCCCTGTCCAAGCAAGCAGAGAAGTGTGTGTGTGTCTTCCCTGGAACCTCAGAAAGTAAGGGTATATCTTTGGCCCATCACAGAAACACACTGGTGAGATGGGCAAGCTGGAGATTTCATGTCCCATTGCTCACTGTCTGCCTTTAGCAGCTGAGTGCTTGTGGAGAAGCCCCACAGTGATCAGACAGCTGCCAAATGATGATGGATGGACCTGCAGTCGACAGAGCAGAGGATAATGCAGACCTGCCGCTGCGGCTCTTCCCCCTTCATCCCTAGTGACAAACTGCTGCTGAGTGTTCCTCCCATGGGGTACATCTGTCCTTGTACCAAATAAGCACTGACCCACTTGTCTCAGCAGTGCTTCACCACTTTCTGGCTCCATTTTTTCCAGCCTTTGGGCTTTAATTTCTTTTTCTCCATCACCATGTAGCTGTGAAATAAGTGTCTTGGGGTGAAGAGCTGTGTGAAAAGCTGCCCATCATTCAAAACACAGGTCATGGTGGCTTCTGTTCCAGTGAGTAGCACCTGAAGGACAGGCTTTTATTCCATAGCTCCCAAAAGCCAGTAATCTTCAAGGAAGAAACGGCCTGTCTGGGAAAATAAAGCAAGACATGTAAATTGCTTTAATAGGAAGCATTATTGCATTTATATCTCCTTAAAAGGAAGCCAAACTGCAGACAGAAGACGGTAGATGAGTTTATTTCCACATGTGGATTTAATAGCTTACCGAGATGTATCCATGGGGTTAGTGCTAGAAAAAGCCTCCAGGAAAATAGTCCCTGGGGTGAAGTCAGTGCCCACTTACAGCCGAGTTGAAAGGAATGGGATGAAGGGATTTAGTCAGTGGTTGCGGGCAGCGTGGTTCATACGATACTGAACAAATCACAGTGATGTGGAAATTACTTACATCTTCTTCACAGGACAGGGAGAGTGGAAGTGCCCCAAGACCAGTTGTGGTTTAAAGCTCAAAGGAGCTGGAAGGAGCTGAGTGCCACTCTCGCAGCAGCATTTGTTTGATCACAGTCGTAACTAAATTTGTGCTGAAAACATACAAAGCCCCTGTTCTTGGTTTCACATGAAACCTGAGGCCTTCTTCACTGAAGCAGAACGGTGGCAAATCCATGGCCACAAAAGCTCCCTTTGGAAAGGGAAATAATCTAAAATAACCCAAATAAGACTCCCCCAGCGATATGGCACTTTGCTAGGTTAAAGCACAGGAAACGGTGAAGTTTGGTCTGCATCCTGTTTGGCCATTTACACTATCTCCTTATCAATGTACCTGGCCCGGCCTGAGGAGATTGGATGGTATCTGGATATAAGAGGTACAATTTAGTGCTTCCACTGCTTGAAAGGGAGCAGGCAGTGATTTGTGACCTCTCTGGTGATCAGCGAGATAAAGCTCTGCAGTGGGGATGTCCTCTGCCCTGCCACTAATGCCGCTCAGAGCTGGCCCAGGCTCCCCATGCCCACCTGGGAACTGCATGGAGGTTGTAGGCTGATCGCTCCCAGATCCTGGAATGTCTCAAATCCAGATTCAAGTCTTGCAGCCTGCAGTAATTGGGGGAAGGGGTGGAAGTGAATTTACTGCTGACAAAAGTTTCACGGGGAATTTAAGTAGCGGTAAAACAGACGCTGAGTCTGGTACCTGAGATGATGGCAGCGCACAGTGGGAAAGGCCATGGCACAAGAAAGAACCAGGAGACTAAAGCAGTCCAAGGCGGGAGCCACGACTGTGTTTGCCCAGGGATAACTCTTATTAACTTAAGCACATGAGAGCACAAATGAGGCTGGTTTATTCCTGGACCCAGACTGGCCCGAGCAAAGCCATCCTGAAGGCTCTTCCCAGCGCTCCAGGATGTGCTGCTGCTGCTCCCTTGCAGCAGGGATGTCCCCCAGCGCAGCCTCATATGGACCAGAATTACCTCCTCTCAAGCACTTGCAGTGCTGCTGCGGTGCTGGGATGCTCAGCACCTTGAGAGTGGTTTGGGGCTCAGTTAATGTCATTATTCCTCTTCTTATTGCCTTCAAAATCCACGCAGTGATAGGGAGGAGGTGCCTGCTCCCTGTCATAGGTGATGGCAGTGAAGCAGAAGTCCTGCCTGGCAGGAGTGGGAATGAGGAGCTCGGTCGGAGCGGGCTTAGCTTCCAGGCACTGGGTAAAAGGGAGCAAAACGGGAATTCCTGTGTTTAAAGCTGCCAGCTGTAGTCCTGATGGGCGATTCCCTGGAAGTGCCAGGCCAGGAGCCATAGTCTTGGGATTGGGAAGAAACATGAGGACTGTGTCTCGCCTTTGCCTGTATCCAGTTGAACGGTGACCCATAACAAGAGTCCCACTTCCCAGCCCGTTTCAGACCACAGCCCTCACCCCAGCAGACCTGCGCCCTGGCAGCCAGGCTGTGGTGGGACCTGCAGTGCAGCCCGAAAACAGCTCGCAACCAGCAAACTCGGTCCACGCATGGCCCGAGTCTGAGCCCAAGAGACTGTGCCTCTCCCCACTGTTTTACAGTCATCCCACTGACCTCGTCATTATCATCTTTTATGGCATCCCATGAGCTATTGAAAGCATCAGAGGAGGAAATGAAGGGCCGTATACTGTCCTGGCTCTGTGGTGCTAGGTCCCCTGACGAGCTATTCTCTCCTGGCCGTGCCCATAAGTGGCTTCGATTAACATTGCATGGGATACTGAAGAAAGAGTAGAGAGACAAAGAGAAGGAAAGCTGAAATACTGCTCAGGATCTCTCTATTTCCCATCACATCCTTCTCCTTGTACACCTCCACCCTGCCTTTCTACAACCCGTTTAAACTTATTCTCTTTCCTTTGCTGGCCCCATCCCGCATGATTGCTAATCTTCTCTGCATCCATGGTGAATGTTTCCTATCTGTGGTCATCAGTCTCTGCTCCTTGCCACCAACTCCCTCTCATTCCCTTCAGGGATGAGTCTGGGCCCAAGACCTGATTCAGGCTTTAAACAGGGGCTTTTCTACACTCCAGAAACATTTGGACAGGACCCACTTTGGCTGGGAGTGCTCGTGGTGGTGTTCCAGCAGTCACCTCCGTGCCTAAGCAACAGTTTAGTTAAGGAACCATCATCTTCCTTGTGTTGCTTGTGTGTTTGGAGGAAGGGGGAGTGAGGTGGGAGAGGAGAAGAGGAGGAAGGAATTAACTTGGGAAGTACACTGTGAGCTCTGTTTATTTTCTCTGATCCATCAATCTTGTGTTGTATTGCTCATCTCCATGGGGCTTGTCTGCAAAGAGAGGATTTACTGCACTGTAAGCCAAGGCAGTGATGTGCAAGGGGGGGGGGGGGGCAGGGGGG